>JASDQU011246138.1:0-22449 GCA_032191745.1 Picea mariana | reverse complement strand
CGAGTGTGTCCAAATGGACAAGGTTGTGGTTACTAAAACTCTGGTTGTGCCTACAGTGCCATCTCCTACCCTTCTACCCCCTGTCAAACCCTCGAATTACCCTGACATTGACCTACCCGATACCATGGCCGACCCATGTGCTAAAGACAATACTAAGGCCATCAAGAGGCCTGTGAGGAATAAAAGAAGAGGTGATACTGCTGTCAGTAGTAAGTTCAAGAAAAATGCACGTTGGATATCGAGATGTGCTCGGAACAAGCCTAAATAGAGCGCTGACCAAAAACCTATCGTCTTGAGCGAGGATTTAGACTCTAAGATTGAACGTTTCCTAGCCGAAGAATACCCTTACTCTGATGGCCTCTGCTCTATGAAACCMTATGACTATGTCTCCAACTTACCTCTGTGCCTCAAGAACGATCCTAAAATTCTGGGAATTAAGCTTCATAATGAAACCCCTGGTAACTTGAAAGAACCCTCGCCTGTGATGTCAAGGCCCRATCAATCACCATGTACCCAATGTAATTYCTGGCTTGAACGTTATTACACCGATGTTCCGCTATTGCAATCTAAGATTAAATCATTAGAGGAACGAGTCAGTGTGTTGTCAAAGGAGAATGATAGGTTACAAGCCAACGAGAAGAAACAAAAGACCACCGGTTCAATTGTCTTCCGAAATGTTGAGGCAGCAACGACCTTTGTCAATTCAAAGTTATCCTAATGGAATCATTTTCCTACTACGCAGGTATGTATTTCAACATCGATTTTGTTTTATGAGTTGGTTTGAATTAATATAACCAATTGGGTTTGCTTTCAATTATCTCTGTTCATTTTAATAGATTCAAAATGATTCTATTATTTTTGAATTACCAAAAATGATTTCGTTATGAATCATGTACAGAAGATTTTTTTGCTAAACTCAGACACAGTTATGATTTGGTTAATGGAATTTTACTGTTCTCAGATTAGTATAAACGATTGATTTGTTTTCGACTCTGTTTGGTTTTCTTTTGAAACAATTCTGTACGTTTGAATTAGGGTAGTCGATTGGGTTTGCTTTCGTTTAGTTCTATTCGAATAGATTCAAGAAACAATTCTGTTTCATTTTGAATAAATATTTTTATTTTGGATTATGATTGCATTCGACCTGTACAAAAGATTTGTTTGCTAAAATCGTGTAGCTATGTTTTGACTGATACAATTTTGCATTAGTATAACAATTGTGTCAGCCCCGAGTTAGTTTGATTCATTTCTGTTTGGTTTGATTTGCAAACAATGTTGCGTGCCTTGAATTAACATAATTATTTGTATGAGTTGGATTAGTATCAAAGACAGATTTGATACGCCTCTGTTAGTTTGGATTTAAAAAATGATTCTGTTGAGTGTTGGATTGACATATTATGTCTATATTGAATTCTTACCAGAGATTTTCTTGATATTCGTTTAGGGTCTGTTTCAATTGAAATAGATTCAAACACGATTTCGTTTGCTCTCAATTAGCATAGAAGTTTTGGTTTAAATGATTCGCTTTGTTTTCAATTAGCAATTAAAGATTTGTTTAATAGTTCGAATATATTTATTTTAGTTTTGGATTGATTTAAAATGGTCCTATTTTCAAATTAGACCAGCTACAAAATCGTGAGATTCTGTAGCTAGTCTTAAAATTTAGATTTTTGTTAATTTTACCAACAAAACTTTATCTAAACTTGTCTATTCTTTTCCACCTGCAGGTACCTAYGAATTTCAATGGAAAATTGGGCATGCTGTGGCAGTTTAGAAGATACTTGTTGTGATATAGTTTTGTTTTAAGTTGTTGGTCATAGGCAGAAATAGAGACTTGGGAGATTATTCCCAGATTTTTTGTAAACTGTTTTTGATAATTCCCATAGGGATGTTTTACCCTGTGGCCTTTAAATACTTGTTATTTTTGTAATGAACCCATGATCAATTGTTGGGAGAACAAGACTATGGATTTATGATGATAAAGATTCGAATGGAAGTGGATCTTTTGTAACAGCTTTAGCTTTCAATTTATCATACTTTCGTTCAGGTTTTGTGCATTTCAATTTGTGATTAAGTCATTGACTACTTTAGATATCAAGACTTATTACAGGTTAATGTGTTTTGATTTAAATTATATCCATGTCTTATGTATCTCAGTTTTAATACAACAATTACTCTGTTTCGATTTAATGAATAAAGGTTTATCTTTTTCGTTAAATGAATCATCTTGTGCAAATCTTCGCATATGGGTTTATCTAATTGTGATGGTTTGTAAATTATAATATTGTTGTCGTTTTATGTCTTGTTTGTTCTGTCATTGATATTCAAAAGAGTACTGCTACTTCCTGTTTACAAGAAGCTTGTGGAAAATCCGGTGTGGGTTTCCTCCCATCAAACAGCTGAATTGGATACTTTGCACGGGACAAATTGGAAAGCGTTATTACAGGTTAGTTTATTATTGTTATCTAAGAAGTTTAGGTATATATATATAGTTTAGATTTATAGTTAGGATTATTATGTCAAGTGCTCAGCTTAAATAGTTTTCATTTTATTTCTTTCTCATAAAATTATAAAAATAAAAAAACAATAGTTTTGCTGTCATAGGACAGTTTACAAATGATTTTAGCAGGTTTTCATTTAAAATCTGTAATCCGTAAATATTGTACATTTGTGATTAAAATTTAATTGTGTCGATAGCTGAACATTTGATTTCATAGAATTGTTATTGTATAATATTAGACAATAGACTGTATATATATATTTCAGATTTGTTTATTAGTTTGTTTTAATTGTTGTTTTCATTTAGATTAGTTCCTTTAGTTAGTTTCCTTTTGTTTTCCTAGGACTTAGATTGACCAACAGAGYCGCTAAACCCATCGGGGTGGATCATCCMAAACAACTTGGGTTATTTAGACAACCCCGGATGAGATCCACTTCTCCAGTTGACGAGCGTTCAATTCGCCTCGTCAAAAAATGGCGCTAGAAGGAGGGCCTGAAATTTATTAATGGCATGAGGCAGTCGTAAGACTCCTCCACCACCTAACCTCTTGCCTATAGTGACGAGAAGCCATTCAAATGACAACATCTCCCCTCAAACAACAACCACATCAGACGATGATCTATAGATCACAGTTGAACTAGCAATCCCAAATCCTACAGGTGGTGACGTACAAGAGATTGTTCGCCAATCTCTCTTGAGAACACATAGTGCCTTCGCCCATCTAGGACAAACAAATTGGCCTTTGGACCAACCATTAGATTTATCTAATATCAGAGAACAACTTGGAGGCACTAACCTTACTTTGAACCCTACAGATCCAATCCTCACTCCTGCTGCAAGAGGAACTGGAATACCACCCTCACCACCTCCATCATCTCCTTATTCTTCGGGAGAAGAATCTTCTAATGAAGGCAATTCCCCTTCTCAGCCTTCCACACCGCCTACACCAATGGACAACCAGAACAATCCTGCTAGACCTTGGCTTGACCAAGATGCAGTAGCCGTACCTGGGGCTCAGCATCCCTTACCCAAACATCCAGAGAAGTGGCTTCCCAAGTTTGACCCTGACTCTAAACAGATCCCATAAGATCACATTAAAATTTTTATGTTAGCCATTAGAATCCGCAATGTCGAGCATGAAGACGTAGTCTATAGATTGTTCCCCTACACTTTCGAGGGCAATGCCTCTACCTGGTATTTTTCCCAGCAACCCTATACCATCGTGTGTTGGGAAAAATTTGAATCTTGCTTTCTGGAAAAGTTCGGAGATGACAAGTCCCCAGAATTCCTAGTCATGGAGCTTTCTAGCATAAGAATGAACCAAAAAGAGAAAATTAAAGACTTTAATCAAAGATTCTTAACACTTAAGAACCGAATCCCTACGGATTCCATGCCTGCCGAGAATCTTATCATAGCATACTATACTAAAGCCTTGCATCAAAGTATAGCCATTTGGGTTAAACAATCTAAGAAAGCCACATTGTTAGAGGCCTTCGAAGAGGCCAGCCAGATTGAAAAAGACATACTTAGTTTAAAAGACACTACTAGCAACGAAACAGAAACTAGTTCATCTTCCAAAAAGAAGATCGAAATCCTCCCTAGACTTGCTCAAAATAAAACACAACCTGAAAGCTTGGATTTAGAAAACTTAACTAAAGTCGTTCAAAAACTGTCAAATCAAGTTATAGATTTGAAAAGGATGGATGAAGAAGATTCTTCGAGAAAAGGGCCCTACAAACCCCCGTTCAGGAAGCCTTTTCCCACCAACCGACCTAATCCAAATACCGAGGGATTAAATCTAGAAAGTCTGCAATTCGCCCTTCAAACAATTTTAGAAGCCTAGGATAACTTGATGCCTCCTGAGATTCCCGAGGAGGTAGTTGAACAAGAGACAGTTGAAGAAGAAGAATCTTCTCCAAAAATTTATGAACACTTCTCAGATAGCATCTTTCAAGCTAGCTTAAAGACAGTACATCCCTACAATACTAGGAGTAAGACAACAAACAAACCTTCTTTCGAAAACACTACGACTTTGCCCCCAAAGCAATCTAAACTAGCCGAGACTAAGCAGAGTCATGTGAAACCCAACTTAGATTATGATTTAGTTGAAGATATTAAAAAGTTAAGGGCTAACATTTCTATTTATGAGTTATTAAAATTTCCATTTCTGCTACAAAAAATGTTACAGAATATCGCAGAGAATAGCAAAAATGGTAATTCAAGAAGTAACAAGGTTGTTCATAACAAATCTCCTCAGAAGACTTCCGCTAAGAGTAATCCTGATCCTCATGATAAAGGAAACCTTCCTGTAAATAATGTAACAAATGTAGATAAATTAGCTTTAGAAACTGCGAGTAAAAAGCCACAAGCTTCCACACTTAGTATTCGCAGAAATGTACCTCCATTTTTGTTAACTTTCGAAAACTTTAATAGAAACATGCACAACTGTATGGTAGACTTAGGAGCGTCATCCAATGTGATGCCATGGTCTGTATGTTAGAAGATTAACGCTGAAGTTGAACCATCCACTTTAAAAATCATCCAACTTGATCGAACTAGTGTTAAAGTCATATGCGAATTAAGGAATGTGCTTATAAGATTATCGTCTAACCCTAAAGTTCATCAAGTTATTGATATTATTGTTGTGGATATTCCAGAAGTGTATGGTCTATTTTTAAGCAGGGACTAGTTAGAGCAGCTACACAGCTATTTCGCAACAGATTGGTCTCACCTGTGGCTTCCCGAGAATGGCAAGCCCAACAAAATAAAGGTAAATCGTGAACGCTACCTTAAGTTCACGGTCATAGATTTAAAGGATCCCAATGAGCCATTTACACCTTCTGTCGATTCACCCGAAATACAAGTGATGGATACCTTTTTCGACAATTTCGTGGTCGAGACTTCAGCTATCACCAACCCAGAACAACAGTCCGAGATTGTAGAATATGTGCAACTAGCAACTTCTACACAATGGTCTCATGCACCCGATAAAAATCAAATTTGATCTCTGTACTTTGACGGGTCAAAGTCCAAAGAAGGAGCTGGTGCAGGCTGCGTTATTATTGATCCAACAGGTAACAAAACCTTGATTGCATGTAGGTTAGAATTTGAATGTACTAATAACATAGCAGAATATGAGGCTTTACTGCAGGGCCTCAGAAAAGCTTTGGATATGAAAATTCAAAACTTGACTGTCTTTGGCGATTCAGAAATCATGGTTAGACAGGTAAGAGATTCTATCCATTGTCTGTCTCTGCATCTTAAAAGCTACCAATCCGAGGTATGGAATTTAATGAATAAATTTTCTGCTTTCAATATAAATTCTATTCCTAGATTGAATAATTCTGAAGCTGATCTATTAGCTAACGTAGCTTCCAAACTCTTTCCTACAGAAGTCTTGTCCCCAGACACATTCTCTATCGAACTATTGTTCAGGCCATTCGTTCCCAACAACATCATGAATTGGAGAGTCTTCAACGACGATTAGCAGATTATTAGCTGCCTGCATATGGAAGAAAATTTTCAAGGCGCGATGATTAACGAATGCACTCACGATGACAATTTGCGCCATTTAACGGTAATACCAGATTCAAGAACTCCTGAATTTTCATCGGACATGGTAAATTTGATCCCTAAATCTGTAGTTAGATTAGAGAAATTTTACGATCTTCAAGATAAATTCAAAAAATCGGTCAACTGTAAAACCAATAGTTCCTCGTTATCATATGAAAAAGTAGACTTAGGAACTGATGAAAATCCACAGTGCATTAATTTAGGGGTGAGGTGTTCTCAACAAGAAAAAGATGCATTTATTAAATTTTTTAAAGAATTTAAAGATGTTTTTGCATGGACGTATGATGACTTTAAAACTTTCGACCCCAACATCATACAACACGTTATTCCTATGAAACCCCAAACCTTGCCCTTTCAACAAAAATTAAGAAAAATGCATCCTAAGCTCGAACCGATCGTCAAAAAAGAATTAAATAAACTCCTAAATGCTAAGATAATTTTCCCAGTTAGGCACACTCAATGGGTTTCTAACCTTATCCCTGTCCGGAAGAAAAGTGGGGAAATTCGACTATGCGTCGATTTTCGAAACCTTAATAGAGCGTCTGATAAAGACAACTACCTTGTCCCACCCATGGAACAAATCCTTCAACAGGTATCTGGTTCTGAGAGGCTATCTTTATTGGATGGTTTCTCAGGGTACAACCAAGTCTTGATGTCTCCTTCAGACCAACTTAAAACTACCTTCCGCACTACATGGGGCACCTACGCTTATAAGAAAATGCCCTTTGGATTGATTAATGCCGGTGCCAATTTCCAGAGAGTGATGGACATCACTTTCCGAGGCTTAATCAATCAATCCGTCGTAGTTTACTTAGATGATGTTACTATATTTTCAAAAAACAAAACCGATCATCTAGCTCATTTAAGAGCCGTTCTGCAGCGATGTCATAAATACATCATTTCCTTGAATCCTAAAAAATCTATATTCGCAGTAGAACAAGGTAAACTCTTAGGATTTATTGTGTCAAGCAAAGGGATGATTATTGACCCCAAAAGGACTCAATTCATCTTGAAACTTCCCCCTCCTAAATCCAAAAATTCTATGCAGTCTTTCTTAGGCCATATAAACTTTGTCAAGAGATTCGTCCCTAGTTTATCCGAAATGGTCAGACCGTTACATAATTTAATTAAGAAAGACGCACAATATCATTGGGGACCCTTAGAAAATCAAGATTTTAATTCAATAAAAAAGTCCATAATAGACGCTCCTTCTCTCATGAGCCCCRACTTTTCGCAAGATTTCACACTCTACACATTTGCTTCTGACCGTTCCTACGCTGCAGTCTTAACTCAAAAGAATGCTGAAAACAATGAAGTACCCATTGCCTTTATGAGCTCTGCTTTCAAAGGCAYGGAACTTGATTATGCAGTGGTAGATCAGCAAGCCTACGTTGTTTTTAAAACAGTCAAACACTTTCGATCTTATCTTTTAAAATCTAGGACTAAAGTTATTGTCCCTTACCCAGCCATCAGGAACCTATTAGTGCAGAAAGAACTAGGTGAAAAGAGGGCGAACTAGGTTACCTCCTTACAGGAGTATGACATAGAAATTACCCCAGCTCAGATAGTGAGAGGCCAAGGGTTATGCAAGTTAGTTGCTGATTCGACAGCAGGACAACAAGAAGAAAATGATATGTCAAACCTAGGACAACACAATCAAAATGCAATCTGCTGTGCACAAAACTCTGTCAGTCCGTGGTATGACGATATAAAATTCTGTCTTGAACATGTATCAACCCCCTGTCACCTAGATCCCACTAAAATAAGAGCATTAAGATTAAAATCTGCCTCCTTTCATTTGGTTAATGGTATTTTGTTTCGTCAAAATTTTGATGGAATACTAATGCGTTGTCTTGAGAAAGACGAAGCAGAAAAAGTCTTACTAGAATTGCACGCAGGAGAAGCTAGTGGGCATTTTGATGGTGACACCACTTCCCATAAAGTTTTGAGAGCGGGTTATTACTGGCCCACACTTTTTAGATATGCCCATGCCTTGTGCCGCAAATGTATTCTTTGTCAAAAAGCATCAGGGCGGTTACAGAAATCGGCCTTTCCTTTGCAGCCTGTTTCAATAGACTCTCCTTTTCAGCAATGGGGCCTTGATATTATAGGTCCAATCAATCCTCCATCCTCACAGCAACATAAGTTTATCATAACAACCACAGATTATTTCACCAGGTGGTCTGAAGCTACCACATTAAGAACTGTGAATACCAGTCAGGTAATTGCCTTTTTAAATTCAAATATTATCACTCGGTTTGGTATCCCTGACTGTTTAGTATTCGATAATGCTTCGTATTTTTCATCTCTTGAGATGAGCGAGTTCGCTTTAGAAAAAGGAATTAAATTTAAGTATTCTGCCAGCTATTACCCCCAGGGCAATGGATTGGCAGAATCAACAAATAAGAATTTGATTAAAATCATCAAGAGAATGGTATATGAGAATCACAAAAACTGGCATAATGCGTTGTTAAATGCAATTTGGGCTGATAGGGTAACACCAAAAAATTTTGTAGGTAACTCTCCCTTCTTTCTCGTCTACGGCAGAGAAGCAATTCTGCCGCCACATATCCTTCTTCCCTCACTACAACTATCGTAGAAAATACAAGAGGAAGACTGTCCCCCTTTGGAAAACCGAATTAACGCCTTAATGAAGCTAGAAGAGGTAAGAGCCCAAGATAAACGTAAGTTAAATCAGCATCAACTAGTGGTCAAAAGCTGGTTTGATTCTAACTCTGCCTCTGATAGGAACTTCGAAGTAGGTGACCTTGTCTTGAAATGTGACAAACCGCATGAGGGAAAGGGAGAGCACACAAAATTTCAGAACTTATGGCTTGAACCATTTTTAATTGCTGAGAAATTGGGTCCCAGCTCTTTTCGATTGCAGAATCTAGAGGGATAGCCTGACACCTATCCAATGAATGGCCAAGCTCTGAAAATATTTTTTGCTTGATGACAACCCTTTGTATACTATGTACATATTTTTATTTTGTTTACTTTTCTTTTGCTGTTTTGGTTTTGATTTTTCCTTTACGCTTATCAGTTTTTGGAAATACACATACCTAATTTTTGGAACTATTCAGAAAAAGAAAACATAAAATTATTTCACTAAAATGACCGCTAAAAGATTATGTAAACATCAATTATATACTTATGAAATTTACATCTGTGTTGGCAAAAACTGTTGTTTGAAAGAAGTTAACTGATTTCGATCTCTGAGTAAAGCCTGTCACGATCATTTATTATCTTCTTATGATGTCCCTGTTCCTTAAAGGAACGACTCAGAAGATGTCTCCCTGCCTTAGAAAGTTGGTTCTGTAAATAAACCATCTCTGGATCTTAATGAAGGATAGTTCTAAAAAATTCTGTTGAGGTCTGTAAAAAATATATGCTAAAATATCATAATTTTCAGCGTCACCCCGCTCAATTATATATCTTTAAAAAACAAAATAAATCATTAAAAGAGATGTGGGAAGTGCTTGTAAACCCGCTACGATGCTGAAAAGGTCTGCTGGTAGCGGGTAAATGCATGCATGACACCAAGACAACTTCGCCGGGGTACTGAACAGGCCAGCTGGCAGCAAAGCAATGTCGGGTATATGAAAATTCGTAAATATGAAACCTCTTGACCTTAAAATGTCCTTTATTCTGATCTAGAACTTCTTGGCAGGATACAGATATCAGAGTGGGTTAAATGGCAACCCTGTTGAGGCTATGGACGCCTGCTGGCAGTAGTGGCCCTGTCAACAGTATTGGAGATTTTATCTTTAATATCGTGGCTCGCTTATCTTAAGACTTTTATCAGTTTTCATCCTTTAAACACTGCTGGAATATTTGATTAATAATGATGTTTAGACAATTTTCTAGTTGCTTTTTAGTTTGAATTATTCTTGTTATCATAATCTGAATTTGTTCTTTTGGCAGAGATAACTGCTTCTACCAGTGTGTCACCATTGTTGGCATTCGTTTCACATTTTTATCCTATCCTTATAAGCCGCCTACAAAAGTGTTTTGGAACCCTTGATTGTCATCGCAATATTTTGCTCATTCACACACTTTCCTTTGTTCTCGTTTTCATGACTGCAAGCGTGAAAATTTTGATTTTGAAGTCACATCAATAGCATTAAAACCGTCACTAGATTATTATGGTTAGTCTTGTCTATGTGTTCATTACATTTCCAATTTAATTATAGTCACACAGTTGGAAAGACACCAAAATCTTTACTCATTTGGCATTCTTTTATTGTTAATATGATTTCATTGTTATAAGATTGTGATGATATTATAATGACTGTCATTGAGTCCTTAATACATTGGTGGTTTGATATTCTATAGTCTTTCATTGAATTCCTTGGTGCATTGGTTTCATGAAAACACATTGACATTGTGGTTAGACCCTTGGTGCAATCATTTCATACAACACATACTTGTTATGATCGAACCCTTGGTGCTGATTTCGAAACAATGTTTTGATTTTAAAACCATGCAAACACTATTGCTTGTGCAAATTTTTGGGTCGACTTACCATAGTTTTCATTAATTGTTTGGATGTCATTACTTTTAACACATTGCAATAGTGATTTGAATCACCATATGCGTTGTTAGTTCTACATTTGTAAATGACTGTTTTGCATGGGTTGATTTCGTTCCACCACCCTCGCACACTTGGGCATTAATGCCTGCCTTCTATCCCGGGTTACCTCTGTTGGTTTTCGGGGAAGCCTGTGAACTATCGATCTTGTGTATACCCTATCCAAACCCTTGACCGTTTATCTTTCTCACTGTGTTCCCTCACCTATGGCACTTGTGGTGCACATAGAGCCTAATGGCAGCCAAACACTCCTACTGTTCGACAATGCTCGTCGAGATTTGGAAAATAGTGGCTGGCTAATGTTTATCCAAAGATTTGAGGGTTTCAACCTTTCGGTTGCCCAACAGTTCTCCCTCACCTTTGATAGATGCAGGGCTAAGTTCAGAGACATACATCTCGAGATAAATGAGGAATTCCTAAGCTCAGCTACAGGACTACCAGCTACAGGGCAAAGGTGGTTTAAAAATTCCAAAGTAGACGAGGTGTCGTGGCTGCTCCTATTCACATCAAGAAAGATTGTTAGCTGTGATAAAGGTATGCCTGTCACTACCCTCAAACCCAGGTGGCATGATCTTTTGGTAATTGTTAAGCAGTTTGTGACCTGTGAAGGTCGTTATGGCTTGGTATTTCTCTATCATCTTCGGTTATTGATGAATTTTATAGACCACCCTTTGAATATTCCACATTATCTCTTATGTAGTCTGTACAAGATGTCCAAATTATTTAAGCGTGAGAAGGATGATAGCATCCTTTTCCATCACTGCTTGATGAAAGTCATTATCGTTCATCATCTAAGCATTAGTGGTGACTATTGGCATGCCTTCCTATCTAGGAATGGCTTTTCCACTCCCGAGTGTGTCCAAATGGACAAGGTTGTGGTTATTGAAACTCTGGTTGTGCCTACAGTGCCATCTCCTACCCTTCTACCCCTTTTCAAACCCTCGAATTACCCCGACATTGACCTACCCGATACCATGGCCGACCCGTGTGGTAAAGAAAATAATAAGGCCATCAAGAGGCCTGTGAGGAAGAAAAGTAAAGGTGATACTTCTGTCAATAGTAAGGGCAAGAAAAATGCACGTTGGATATCGAGATGTGCTCGGAACAAGCCTAAATAGAGCACTGACGAAAAACCTATCGTCTTGAGTGAGGATTCAGAATCTGAGATTGAACGTTTCCTAGCCAAAGAATACCCTTACTCTGATGGCCTCTGCTCTATGAAACCCTATGACTATGTCTCCAACTTACCTCCGTGCCTCCAGAACGATCCTACAATTCCGTGAATTAAGCATCACAATGAAACCCCTGGTAACTTGAAATAACCCTTGCCTGTGATGTCAAGGCCTGATCAATCACCATGTACCCAATGCAATTCCTGGATTGAACGTTATTACACCGATGTTCCCCTATTGCAATCTAAGATTAAATCATCAGAGCAATGAGTCACTGTGTTGTCAAAGGCGAACGCCAGGTTACAAGCCAACGAGAAGAGACAAAAGACCACTGGTTCAATTGTCTTCCAAAATGTTGAGGCAGCAACGACCTTTGTCAATTCAAAGTTATCCTAATCGAATCATTTTCCTACTACCCAGGTATGTATTTCAACATTGATTTTGTTTTATGAGTTGGTTTGAATTAATATAACCAATTGGGTTTGCTTTCAATTAGCTCTATTCGTTTTAATAGATTCAAAATGATTCTGTTATTTTCGAATTACCAAAAATGACTTCGTTATGAATCATGTACAAAAGATTTGTTTGCTAAACTCGGACATAGCTATGATTTGGTTAATGCGATTTTACTGTTCTCATATTAGTATAAACGATTGATTTGTTTTCAATTCTGTTTGGTTTTCTTTTGAAACAATTATGTACGTTTGAATTAGGGTAGTCGATTGGGTCTGCTTTCATTTAGTTCTTTTCGAATAGATTCAAGAAACGATTCTGTTTCGTTTTGGATTATGATTGCATTCGACCTGTACAAAAGATTTGTTTGCTAAAATCATGTAGCTATGTTTTGATTGATACGATTTTGCATTAGTATAACGATTGTGTCTGCCCCGAGTTAGTTCAATTCATTTCTGTTTGGTTTGATTTGCAAACAATGCTGCGTGCCTTCAATTAGCATAATTATTTGTATGAGTTGGATTAGTATCAAAGAAAGATTTGATACAACTCTGTTAGTTTGGATTTAAAAAATGATTCTTTTGAGTGTTGGATTGACATATTATGTCTATATTGAATTCTTACCAGAGATTTGCTTGATATTCGTTTAGGGTCTGTTTCGATTGAAATAGATTCAAACACGATTTCGTTTTCTCTCAATTAGAATAGAAGTTTTGGTTTAAATGATTTGCTTTGTTTTCAATTAGCAATTAAAGATTTGTTTAATAGTTCGAATATATTTATTTTAGTTTTGGATTGATTTAAAATGGTCCTATTTTCAAATTAGACCAACAACAGAATCGTGAGATTCTGTAGCTAGTCTTAAAATTTAGATTTTTGTTAATTTTACCATTAAAAAATTATCTAAACTTATCTATTATTGTCCACCTGTAGGTGCCTACGAATTTCAATGGAAAATTGGGTATGCTGTGGCAGCTTAGAAGATACTTGTTGTGGTATAGTTTTGTTTTAAGTTGTTGTTCATAGGCAGAAATAGAGACTTGGGAGATTATTCCCAGATTTTTTGTAAACTATTTTTGATAATTCCCACAGGGATGTTTTACCCTGTGGCCTTTAAATAATTTTTATTTTTTGTAATGAACCCATCATCGATTGTTGGGAGAACAAGACTATGGATTTATGATGATAAAGACTCGAATGGAAGTGGATCTTTTGTAACAACTTTAGCTTTCAATTTATCATACTTTCATTCAGGTTTTGTGCATTTCAATTTGTGATTAAGTCATTGACTACTTTAGATATCAAGACTTATTACAAGTTAATGCGTTGTGATTTAAATTATGTCCATGTATTATGTATCTTAGTTTTAATACAACAATTACTCTGTTTCGATTTAATGAATAAAGGTTTATCTTTTTCGTTAAATGAATCATCTTGTGCAAATATTCGCATACAAGTTTATCTAATTGTGATGGTTTGTAAATTATAAGATTGCTGTCATTTTATGTCTTTTTTGTTCTGTCATTGATATTCAAAAGAGTACTACTGCTTCCTGTTTACAAGAATCTTGTGGAAAATCCAGTGCGGGTTTCCTCCCATCAAACAGCTGAATCAGATACTTTGCATGGGACAAATTGGAAAGCATTATTACAGGTTAGTTTATTAGTGTTATCTAAGTAGTTTAGGTATACATATATAGTTCAGATTTATAGTTAGGATTATTATGTCAAGTGCTCAACTTAAATAGTTTTCATTTTATTTCTTTCTCATAAAATTATAAAATCAAAAAACAATAGTTTTGCTGTCATAGGACAATTTACAAATGATTTTAGCAGGTTTTCATTTAAAATCTGTAATCCGTAAATATTGTACATTGGTGATTAAAATTTAATTGTGTCGATAGCTGAACATTTGATTTCATAGAATTGGTATTATATAATATTAGACAATACACTGTATATATATATATTTCAGATTTGTTTATTAGTTTGTTTTAATTGTTGTTTTCATTTAGATTAGTTCCTTTAGTTAGTTTCCTTTTGTTTTCCTAGGACTTAGATTGGCCAACGGAGCCGCTAAACCCATCGGGGTGGATCATCCCAAATGTCTTGGGTTATTTAGACAACCCTGGACCGGATACACTTCTCCAGTGACGAGCGTTCAATTCACCTCGTCAACAATATGATATGTCATAAAATTTCCTACTTGTTGAAAATATGAAGAAGAATTAGCTAAGTGTGAGCCAAATGTGTGATCAGGGACACACACTTATATTCAATTCAAAATAATGAAAAAGAAGGAAAGAAGGATCATGCAGATTAGTGGAAACAATGACAGGAACTCCAAACGACATATACATCTTGAATGAGATCAAAGAAAAAAGATGTTGTTTGGGAAAATAATATGGAATTTGGATTTGGAATAAGAGAATGGACCATATACACTTTGATAATCTTATCAAGATCAACAAGAAGAATTTTTTAAGAGAAATTCTAGAAATTACAAATCCAACAAATACTATGTGCAAGAACTGCCAGCATGGAAAAAAACAAAAGTTGAATTCAAGACAAAGGAATACTCTACGAAAAAACCATTGGAGATTGTACACACTGATTTATGTGGGCCCACTAGAAAAAAAGGACTAGATGGTGAACAATACTTCATGCTACTCATTGATGAATACACTAGAATGACCTAGGTTTTCTTCCTCAAGAAAAATTCAGAAGCCTTCAAATGTTTCAGGGTATTCGAGGAACTGGTTCAAAATGAAACTGATTTGAAAATCAAATTCTTAAGATCAGATAATGGAGGTGAGTTTACTACAAATGAATTCAGGGATGTGAAGAACAAGAAATAAAAAGAAAATTCTCAACAACTAGGAAACCTCAACAAAATGGAGTTGCTAAAAGGAAAAACAAAAATGTACAAGAAATGGCCATAACCATGTTGAATGACTATAAGATAAGTGATATATTTTTGGGACAAACAATGTAGACAATCATTGATATTTTGAACAAAGGATTGATTAGAAGGAATAGTGATAAGAATCCATATGAGTTATGGAAAGGAATACATACAAATGTCAATCACTATGGGACTACATTTATGCACTATTAATTCCCAACATTAAATTGTCAACCAGGGAGTTATAGACTTAGATATGCAAGCACAAGAAATGAAGGATTGGAGCCTAGTCTAGCCTATTTCTGGAAAACACACTTCAAAATGTAATTAATGCAAGTAAGACAAGCTTTTTGAGGAAAAGATATGGAATAATCTTGCTCAAGCATTTTTAGATTCTACTTGGCTAAAGAAAAAATAGACGGGAATGTCACCCTATGTTTATAGCCATCAAAATTAATATCCTAAGTCACAAGTATTGATTACAAGTGCTTAGGATAGTCTTTTTATAAATAAAATCATGCTGGAAAATTCATTATTTATATGATTTTATGAATATAACAATCACTTAAATAAATGTAGAGACACAAGTAAAGACACCAAGTCAATAATCAAGATAGATGAGACATAAAACAATCCTTTATTTCATTCCAATTCATCAAAGATTCATTCTCTTTACAAAATTTCATGAAGAATTTTTGGACCAAAGTCAAACATAGACGTCCCTGATGAAACATACTAAAGGACCTCTAACAGAAAATAAAAAAAACTGAGCTCTAAAAGTTGGATCAGCTTGCCACAAATTGCTGCCCACTCGACTCAGCACAATAGCCTTTTTCAGTCATGAAAACTAATTCACAAATAGAGAAGTCTACACAGACTATCAAAAATAGATCAACACCTCTGAAAAACAAGTTTCTGAATGATGTAATTCATCCCTGAATCTTGTTGTTTACAATAAGACCTTGCTATCATAAAAAGGAATTAAGCCTTCAATAAATTAGGGAATGGATGAACTATCTCAATACAAACTCAAAGATAAAACCTTAGTATGCTTCTCCTTCTATGCCTCCTCTATTCCCCCCTTTCCTTTTTCCTTTAAGAAAATTAGAATTGGTTGAAGTAGTTGAACTACTTCATTAGTTAAGTTAACTAAAAACTCAACCAAAGTTTTAGTTAGGGGGAAAAGTAATAAATCATAATAAGGGTTTTAAATAAATAATAATTGGTAGGTGGCACCCCTTGTGACTCCCCTTTAGCTTTTAACAATCATAACATAACTAGCCAATTAAACAAAAACATCCCTCCTTGTGACTCCCATCATCAAATTCATGTTTGACAATTTATCTCATTGATATTTGGGATTATTTTAAAAAATATATTACACATATATCCAAAAAAAACATGTTGTCCAAAACATCTAAAGTCATCTGTCATCAACAATAAATAAAATAAAATTTTAAATCCATATATTCCACTATGAGATGCAATATTTCCCTTGTTGTTGTTGTCACCTTTTGATCTCTCTGAATTTTCCTTTGGCTGTGTTGAGCCTTTAGGCCTAATATTGTTGATCACATGAGAAAAATTGTCCCTCAAATTGATCCGGGAGGACACAGATTTATCAGAGCCATTGGAGGGTGAGGAAGGGGCAGCAGTGGATTTTCCTTTGTCAAGGGCATGGTGGGCCTCAGTTTTCAACCTTTTGCTAGCATGGGAGGACTGAATTGGTGCAGCTTGGACAATTTGGTTGAGGGGGAGCAGATAAGGAAAAATTGGGACAACCACGATGTTGAGAGACTTTCGGGTGGACAATCTCTTTCCATCCATTGTTTTTGGGAACCTTGGGTTGCAATGAGACATGAGGGGGTATGAGAATACTAGGGGCTTGTGGAGCTTGGAAGGGAGGCATTTTAGGCCTAGGTTGGACCACTCCTTTCCCAATCCAATTGAAGAACCCAACCTAAAATAGCTGTCCTAACTCTTGTGAGTCAGCATCAAAGTGAATGGAGAATCTAGGCCTTCAGGGCCCCTATTCCAATTACCTCTTCCTCGGTTACCTCTTCCATGGATACCTCAGATGAAAAAATATCAGTCCTTCATGCATGATTGATTATCAAATAGTTCCTTTACAACCATACATGACAACTCTTTTAAAATATGAAATAATTTTTGGCATAACAACATATCAGACTCATGCAATCCAATCCAATCCATACAAATTGTTTAATTGTTGTCAATGAGCAGGGGGTGAACAAAAGGTCTTGGGATATGCGAGGGGTTTTTATTGAGTGAAAAATGTTAAAATGAGGGGGAAAAGAATCATGGTTACTTCTCACAGACAACACACAATCAACTGTAATGTAAACCAAGGAATATGTCACTGTAATCCATCTAAGAAAATGCGATTTCAAACTATTAAAATACAAAATTCTCTTAACTGTAATTAAATTTTAGGAACAGGGAGTGAAAAATGAATGTGGGAAGGCAAGGGGATTGTAATTAGCAAAAAGTGAAATAATCGTAGGGAAAGAGAGCAAATATTCTTCATAAAATTAATTAAGTAATCCAGAAAACCATTCTATATCAAACACAAAAGATCCAACACCAACCAAATAATCACTGTGATCAATTAAACAACTACCGTGTATAATTCAATCAATTCTCTGTATTAACTTTCTCACTGTTCACAATTAAATCTTTAACACAATGTAATCAAACAAGACAAGATGCCTTCCACAACAACTTGTAAAATAGTTTTTTTTCTTCTCATTTGTCCACTTAATGTTTTTAAACAATTTCCAAATGAACACACAATCACTTATTTCCACTATGTTCAACATCGAAACATCAACCACTGTCCATGAATTAGTTCCTTAATCGAACATAGACACAAAAAGCATGCCTAATTTCATCCCTCAATTCCATTGAACAATTAAATTGCAATGAGACCATACTGTCATAGAACCTGTTTCTATCTCTGCTACGATGCATGATATTCATCAAACATACACTGTGCAAAGTCAAACACAATCATCAATATAATAATCATGACTTTCCATTTAACAGATAGTAACCTCAATCACCATTTCAAATCATACAATGTTGTAGGATACACATACCATTCAACAAAATGCAAGAACATTTCTTTCACTGTACATGTCTAATTACTTCGAATCTAAAACATCAAACGATGTTGAGCTGTCAATCCAATACAAGGAGGCAACAACAGTATGCCCCATCCAATTTCTTAAATCAATCAAATTGCAACAAAACCATACTATTTAAAAACCCATGCTCATCTTTGATGGTGCAATCAAACAATTTCCATAACATATATAGTGGACAATCGAACACAACTATCAAAATTGCAATATTTCCATTTGGAAATTAAAACACACAGCAAAAACAACCCTTATTTCAACCTATATCATGTTGTAATAAACACACAACCCTACATATAAAACAAAGAGGAATATTCCCGATCAACCATAAAACAATGTTGAGTCAACAATCCAACTGTTACAACACAAGAGGCAACGACTTCATTCTGACTTCATTACTTGAATCAACCAATTAACCATGCTGAACTATTGAATCAATTTCCATAATAAGGGATACAATGATTATAAACCAATCACAAAAATCATTGTCAATGCTATTAATCAGGGACAACCAATAATTAACCAATGTCGACGATAATCTACCAAATCATAATAGTCGACCATGTGACTGATCAAAACAACTTGGTTCATTTATCAAAATCAGGCTTAAGATAATCAAGGTGGGATCTAAGTTACCAACACAGGGAGGTTGGAAATGACTACCAACAGTGGGTGAGAAACATTTGGGACAACATGGTGGAAACACATGCCATATCGCCCATAGCATTTCAATTCAAGGAGAGATTTCAACAGGTAGGAGAGATTATGAAAAAAACAACAGAGGTCCCTCATGAGCCAATAAATAACACCCTGAACACACAGGCATAACCCTCGCGGTTTTCCCCAATCAACTTGGGTAATGTGCCTGATATAAAAACAAAGCCATGAAATAGAAATCAACCTCAAATCAAGCCCCTTGGCCATATCCATCAACCAAATACGAAGACAACAAATTAAAACGAGCCCATTCCCAGGTGAAATGATATATAGTGACACCAGGTGGTTCGAGATCAAACCCAGCAACCCATAACAACAATGTGATCGAGTGAAGTGACAAGAACTGTGTGAAGATAATTGGTCAAGTATGGACTAAATGAACCCTAAAAAAATCTCATAAGGACAACATAGAGCCTTCATGGCTTCTGCTGCTCAGAATAATTAACGAAACTGTGACTTCAACCATCGTTTTTCATTTGCAATGAAAACCACACAACAACCATTCCARAGAAATATCACAATTTTACATATTTGTCAGTCTCAATAAAAGAACAGACCCATACATCATCGAGCCAATATCTATTTCATAACCAAAGCGGGTTCATGGATGGAAAMAAAGACATACYTGTAACCAAGAAAACCTTAAAAATGCRWTCTTGGCTGAGCAGTTCTTCCTCTGCTTGAAAATCGAAGCTTAACTACAATGAAACACAATTGAACAATATCCAAGCTAGCATGATGGTCAGTGGAAGGGGTATGAAGTGATGTGCAGTAAATTCATGCCGCCTCCATCCTCCACTCATTCAATTCCTTAGTACATGCCAGCCAACCCTGCATTAATCCACTTAATTAATATATGCATCGAACTTAACATCCATCACTTGTCAAATGTGCCACCCTATGTTACATTAACCATTACCAACCACACCATAACACATATAACTCAATAAATCGTATAGCCAATAACTCTGTTATCTAGGACTAAAAACAATCCCTTAATTTCAATGTATGTAGTGTAGCATAGTAACATAGTTTATTTTCTTGCTTAGATTTTTCTCCATATTTTCTTTATCTTTTTCGATGACTAACACATGTTTTGTGTAGGTGTAACATATAATAGATCATGGTGCAATAAAAATAACAGTTCACATAAGCCTTTGTGACATGGATATGAGAGTTTAAAGTAAAGACACTCGCACATAGCATGTATTTTCCATCACCCATTTGTTGCAAATAGAACCAACATTTGAACATCAATCATGATCAAACCTGTAAGTAGTGTCGAACAACAACATAACATCAAATAAGAACCATATATAATGTTCCAGTATACAAGGGGTTCCAACCTACTAGTATTATAGATATATCGTTAGCTTATAATAATAGGCTTTAGCAACACTTTGTAGGCAAAAAAACCTCGTTGCGATTTTAATCGTCAACAAAATACCGACTCCACGGGGAAATTTGTTTTCAACATATTAGAACTCAGAACTCATGGTTTCCCAGGCCAAGAAAAATAGGCCAAGAAGATATGACCAGGAAGATTATGCAACAGGGGGAAGTGAGCGGATTTAATGGAAAAATGACAGGGAATTTGGGAATAACTCATGAAAAGTGTTAAGTATGAGGGGTTTTACCACTGTGTGCATAATCGTTCAAATATAATTGACTCTTAACTTCAAGGAGAAAATTTATGGACTTTTTCTCTTAAATTCTCAAATGGATGAAGAAAAGGAAAGTAGAAGTGGGAGATAACCCCCCCAAAAAATAGTTTTTAGACATCAGTGAAAGAAGATAACAAATTCAAGTGTTCTTTTCAGGGGAAACATCATAACAAATGTGTAAGCTTGATTTCTATTGACCAACAATATCTTGTGGGAGAAACATTGTGACAGCACTGATCCAACATCTTATTTTTTACCAAATCAATTAAGATGGTAAGCAATAAAATCATGACAAAATAAAATTGCAAAAATTAAAATGGCAGTGATAAAGTGACAAAAATGTAAAAGAAGTAGGAAATGTTTAAAAAAAAAAATCAGAAGTCGTACTACTGTAAAGAAGAAAATAAAATAGCGAAAAACTGAAATCAAAGCTAGACTACT
The DNA here is from genome assembly GCA_032191745.1 of Picea mariana. Taxonomy (NCBI): domain Eukaryota; kingdom Viridiplantae; phylum Streptophyta; class Pinopsida; order Pinales; family Pinaceae; genus Picea; species Picea mariana. The sequence continues at coordinate 1,273 of JASDQU011246138.1, read as the reverse complement.
AGTATACACAAAATCCAAACAACGTTAGAACTTTTCACGTTGGTCCCACGTAATGTTTCAAGTAGGGATGATTTTAAGGATGGAAATTTATTTTAAAATGTAGAAACCTTGGCGAATCTTACTAATCCTTCATATGCCAACTATAAATGTTTGGCGATATTTTTGTAAAAATATTCAAATTTCTAAGGATTTTATATAGTTTTTATAAAATTTTGGTGATTTGTAAGGTAAAATAATTTTATCCTATAGAATTTGGGCGAATCATTTTTAAAATAGTGAATCTTGTTTTTGGAAAAACCATGGAAAATTAGCCCATGAGCGAAATTTATCCCCTAAAATCATCCATGGTTTCAAGTGAGAACTGTTAGTGTTGTAGGAAAACAATTGCTCCTATAAATCCTTTAGAATGTAAGAGTTAGTATCTAGGAATTTTTTTTTTTTGAAAGGACCCATAAATAACACTTGGAACTCTGAGGTAATTATCAACCCTTTAACATATACAATTACATCATCAAGATAGATATGGATACTGATCAATTCATCAATAGTTTTTTGTATAGGTATTTTAAAAGCAGTACTTGCATAAGGTAAGTCAGAAATCATGCATTTATAAGTCATGGTACCCCAATTAGTGATAAGAGTGGTTTTTTGTGAGAATCTTCCCTTTTTCCCTTGATTTGATTGTAACCCAAAAAATTGTTAAGGAAGGGCCTCATATGTGACATTACAACCTTTTGTAGAAACATTTCTATATTAGGGGGAGGGAAGGGATTTTTCATAATAGTTTGATTGAATGTGTGAAAATTAATGCAGGAGCTAATATGATCAGTGGCCTTCAGAACAGGTACCAATTTGGAAACCCATTCAGGGTACTTGACCAGAAACATGATCCTAGCCTTCAAGAAATTTTCTAACTCCCTTTGAATAGTTGTTTTAAATGCAGAGTTAATAGGTATTTTTTTTTTCCTACTTAGTTTCATGCCTTCCTTGATGGGGATAGCATGTTGTATAATACCATGATCAAAACCATGAAGATCCTCATAAGACCAAGAAAAAACATTTTGAAATGCACCATGTAGCTTGGCAAACTTCATTTCTTTTTTATCAGAACATTGGGCACCTATTTTAACATTCTTTAGAGACTCGGGTGCCCGAATGTTCAAGGATATGGTTTCACCCTCCTTCCTTCTTGACTCCTCTTCCTTTTTTTTCTCTTCATTGCCTACATCACTCGATGAAAACAAACTCTCTAGAGGAGTCAGGCCCTTAGGAA
>JASDQU011246137.1:55867-67386 GCA_032191745.1 Picea mariana | reverse complement strand
GGTCTTATTAATATTGACCTTTATTACATCCGAATACATTGATCTACCTATGTGCAGGTTAGGACCTTAACATGTTTTTAGTTCCATCTCTTCATCAAACATCTCCAAAGGATCGATTTCAAATGAAGGTTTTGTCATTTCTTATATTCATTTCCTTTTGCAATTAATGCATTGCATACTTGTCCAGCTCGTTGCGAACTATAATTGCGCTGCAGAGTGATTGTTGTTGCAGACTCCTGGTGCTACGAACTCTCCTGTAGCAGTTGAAGGTGAATAAGTGGCTTCAAGGGATTGTTGGTTTGGGTTTATGCAAACAAGGAGCGAGATCTATATATAGGTACTCTGATTGATGTCTAAATTCCATTGCTTGATGATTGATTACCATCAAACCCTAGTTGTTGCAAACTTCATGTTCACTGCAAACTGTTTTACATCATTGGTGATGCAAACTTCTTTTATTTGGTTAGCTTCCATAGCATTGTATATTAAACTTTTTATGCAAACCCAAGATTCTTGTTTTCATGTCAAAATATCACTTGCATCCTTTTCTTACAACCATAACTCTATCTGCTGCAAATTTCTTAGCACTGCAAACTAGATGCGTTGTGAATCCATTGTTTTATCTAGTTGATAAAACCTTCGTAGACTGTGTTTTCACTTAGGTCTGAAAATCATCATTTCTCTTAAGATTGTATTCCTTCCCAGACCTATGAATTTTCAAACCCTTCTGGCGAAAACCCTATTCTAAAATCCCTTTGCTACAAACTTCATCTATGCCTTGTAAACTGAGAAATTGCGCTGCAAACTCTATATTTTAACATAGTTGCCCAAATTTTTTCTATTTGAGGTTTTATACAGTTTTGAGTTTTCAAAAATTCCTCCATCTCCTAGCTTCATCCTTATTTCATTTTCTGCAGTATTGGCAAGCAAACCCTATTTTTGCAGAATCAAGCAGTAAACCCTATTTAGCAGTTTCCATCACATACTCTGGTAGCAACTGTTATCAGAGGGCAGAGGGTTTTGATTAAGCTATAATGGACACTCAGAAAGGGAACAAGATTCATAGAGGGGAGATTTTCATGGCTGAGCCCTATGAACTACAATTAATCAACTCAGATCCATTTTTCAGAGAGGCATTTCAAAGAGTGGGTTGCCTGGCTTTTTGTGAGAAGATGTAGAGAGGACACCTTGAGGTTGTAGCAGGCATTAACAAAGGTTTTAAGGATTATTAAACCTTTTTAGGCATCAATTTATGTGTTCAAAAAGATAAATGACATCTACAGGAAAGTTCGTAGTGCATCCTGTTGAAGGCACTGCGAACTGCTAAAATTGAAACAATTTGCAACAAATTAGTAAGCAGAAAAATTGTATTTTCATAATATCTTGAAAACTAGGAAATGGGTTTTTCCCAAAATTGGTATGGAGAAGAATTATAATTTCATTGACTTATTGACACAAAATTAGCCCCACCCAGTTCGTAGATTAGAATAAAAGTTGAAAACATCACCTACAGGAAAGTTTGCAGCAAATCATGCAGAGGCACTGCGAACTTGACAATTAATTGGAATTTGAGATATAGGAGGGATTCCACCTGTCAAAAGAGGTTTGAATAACCCCTTAGAGATCAGTTAGACATAAAGGGACACTTTTTCCTAAGATCTATGTCCATTAAATCTTCATGCAATGATTTGGTTGCAGTTGTATTTATTACTTCCAACAACAACCTGTAAATTAGCGGTTTGTTAATTTTTTGTTTGTTTGTCTATTGCCACATCTCTCCAAGGCACATAATCCTATGCTAGAGCTAAGTAACGAATCATAGAGGGACTTTTGATGATATTTTCTATTTAATATGTAATCTAACTCCATAGGGAGGTTCAAGTGGTTTTAGATTGAGACTCACATCTTTTGTTTTCAACTGTAAAAGTTTCCAGACTGTATGTAATCAGAATTGAGATTCCTAAATAATTAATAATCAATTTATTCTTCTATTGTCATATTTGTGTTTCAATATTGCTTTGATGCTAGTTATTGATGAAATATTCTTCTTAGTACTTGTTCCTTAATGCAGTGAATGATATATTGTTATTTTACTGTCACAAGTGTTCTCAAAGTACTTTCTCTTGCTAATTAGGAGGTTCCTACTTGATAAGATTTCTATTGTATATGTTTCAAAATTACCTGATGTAACTTGGTGCATGTATTTCACACTTTATGCTAAGTCTTCCATATTTCCATCGATATTCTAAATGTTGGTCTAACATTATTCAAGCCTTACTTGTTGGTGTATATTTTGTGGAAATCTTGTGTTCATGTTTTAAACTAAGTTTCTCACCCATTCGCTACACCTTGACTAAATTCTTATCTTTTACAAACCTACAAAATTTATGATGGGTATTAGACTCACACCTATAACAATCTAGGTGAGATTTCTAGTTCTAACAGAATACACAGTGGATCCATGTGAAAGTATATCATAGCCATGAATAGATACACAATGGAGTTATGTCTCAAAATCAAGAACAAAGGATATCTGGGACCAATGGAGTGATCAAGTTGATCTTCTGCAAGTACCAATGTTTGTGGAGTGGTATAATATGTGTCATGTAGGAGTACAAAATATGTGATGCTTGTACTTCACCCGAATTCTTCAAAGCAATATGTCGTGATACGAGTCTACAACATGCAAATAGATGTGTTTGGGTTGAACACAGTGAGACTCCATTTGATTACTAGTCATTAATGTATACTATTAACATTCATGAGATAACCCATTGGTGATGATAATGGGCGTCAAGGTACCATGGTACAATCTAACAAGTGTGAATAAATGAGATGATGTCGAACACCTGGTAGAATCTATCGAGCAGGGGACATTGATGTATTCCCACTGTCAATAGCAAGGGAACCTGCCACTGATGAATGCAAGCCACAAGGTACCAAATATGACTCTAGATCCCTGTCCCAGAGCAATATTTGTTGAAGTCGATAGGAAGAGAACCATTGGAAGGAAGGCATTAAGACATCCTCCATCATCTAACACGAGGGGTAGAAGAAAGAAAAATATTTGGAAGGACTCAGATGAACAGATTGTAAGGACCACACCAAGGTATGACTCTGACATGCACCAGATGGAATAGTGCATGATATAGACTCTTTGAATAATGGACAATAATGGAGACTACTGACAAAGATGATGAATCCACCAATGGGTTCAAATGGAAACCAAGGTATTGCACAAATCCCTATGTGTGATGATTTTTGTTGACATTGAACACAAGGGAAACCACTCAGTCAGCGACCAATGATGGTTTGTCATTTGTTGAGTGCAATTTCACCTATCAATAATGGAAATAGGCCCAGGGTGCAACTCTATGTCATACTCTCAAGGAAATGTGTTGGAGTTGATAAGAGCATACCCACCAACAAGAATTCAATGGGGACCTTCTATACTAATACACGTAAAGGAAAAGTATACTTGTAATGATGAAACAGATGTGACTGACTCGGGAAGGTCAACATGCAAGGTCAGAGACTAATTGTAGAATGGTCAACTCAAGCTAAAACTTCCCTTGAAAAAAATCAGTACACATTATGTGACTTAGGAAGCATGACTATAAACTGGGATACATTTGTGATACATGAGGCATCGACAAACGCTCCATGTAGTTGGAAGAATAACCAATCGGGGGAGATTATATTCAATAACAAGAAAAATTCTCCTTTAGCCAAAATAGACCCAAAATGATGAGATACTGACTTGATATTGTGCTTTGTTCAAGGGACATGAAGTTGTTTCCAACAAAAGTGATGGACCCTTCCCCCTTTGTTTTTGGTTTTCTTATTTTTTTGGTCTTTTTTCATATTATTAAAGCATGAAAAGGAATAAAAGAATACTATAGTATAGTGGAGGAAATGAGTGTCATGAGAAAGAAAACTAGTTCCGGATAACAAGGAACATACCTATGCTCAATGCAAGGAAGCATGTGCAAGATAAGGACACTCAGGGGAATGTTTCCTCCAGGGTTAAGGTGTCAAGTTGCAAAGACATAAATTGCAAGGTTTAGAACTGATAGGAATGCATAAGAAATGGGTTCAACAATGGCATGCTAAAGCCGAAATTAGGCCTAAAAGTGTGAGCAGTCAATATGAAATGCATATGTAACTAAACTTGATTTTGGTAACCCCTGTAAGTAAGCTTCCAATAGTGTTATTTTTCGTAAATTTAGTCTCCCGAGCCAAAAAAAGTGTAAAACAATACCAGGGAGAACTCTTATAGTCAATGTTGACTAGAGTATCCTTTTTTTGTAATTAGTCCATTCGGTCCGAAAAAGGGGTAAACTTGCACCAAATAGACATCCTTTCAAATTCGTTTAATGATTGTGAAAGAAAACAAGCTCTCACGACAATCTTTTCATTTTTAAGGAGTATGAAAAGAGCTTAATTGAAACTCCAAGATATAATTAAGGGAGTCCCATAGGTAATATCCAGAAGAAGATTGAGTAAGAAGAATGAATTTCATACACAATGTCATGGTGGGACTAAATAGGACTCCCAAGCCTAACAAATCTTGCAGCATGAGTGTCAAAATGAAAAAGGGGTTCTAAAATAGGGCACTCATGGAAGGTAGGCTCCCATCAACGAAACAACATTCTAAGAAGAAAGAAAGGCTTATGTCATAAGTTAATGGGATCGACCTTGGGTTAAAGTGGCAATGGCAACTGCTAATGAAAATATTGGAGGTGTGTGAGACCTACTCTAAATGTCAATTACACGGAAACATCACTTGCCAGAGTCTTGAAAAGACCCGGTCAACTGATTAAAGGACCAATAAGTACCTAAAATATAGCTTTATAAACATGTCGTGGAAACCAAAACACTATAACATAGCTTGAAATTAGTTTAGTTAATGGAAAAAATAAAAAAACTATGGAAAGTGGGTTTAAAATTTGTATAAATAAAGAAATTTTTACCATTTTACCATTTCATTTTCACCAATTAAACTAAAATTAACCCAAAATTGGAAAAACCCTTAAAAATTCACTTGAATATTGTGGGATCTTGGACAAAAAAAATCATGAGCCATCTGGACCAAGTAGGTGCTCATCCCATTCATGTCATTTTCATCTTTTCAAATTTAAATTTTCATGAAAATTTGAGGGTTATCCCTCCCTTTTTCTTCACGAGTCTGCACGTCCATGGGTTTCCTTAAAGTGAGGCACAAATTTTCACGCATGGTAGAAAAACCAGGCGTTGATATCTATTCTTGTTATCAAATTGAGTCGTGGATTCCCATAACTAATTGGAAATATAAAAGACTAACTCTATTTTCCTTTGGATTTTTGGGCAGGATGTTTGTCCATTGGAGGGAACATGAGCATGAGGAAGTGGATCAGGCCATATTTGATAACAATAATGCTTAAGAGGCTCTCCGAAAATGTGCCATCTACAAATTTTTCCAAATTGGTGGCATGCAAGAAAAAAAAAGATAGCTAAACCTTCTCATGACTATTGGCATCCTGACGTAGAAGCATTCATGCTTGGCAGGTAGTCCTTGACCATCAAAATTGAGGACATTTACTTTATCATTGGTTTATCCTGTAGAGGTGAAGTTCCAAACTTCACAACCCATGGAGGAGGTGGTCGGAACATTAATGACTATATCAATGAGCACCTCGAGGATGGCACAGAGAAAACATGCTAACAAGTGCCAATCAAAAAAATTACCAACCTGAGCCTGAAAGTGATATTATACAACATAGCATGCATTGTGGGGTCAAACGCTTTGAATTTAGATTCACAGTATCAAATGCAACATGATGTTGAATGTTTGAGACCTAGGAAGTTTGACTAGAGTACCACCATGCTCTCATGCATGAAGACTTAGTTTACCAACTATAAGTTGCAGAAGACCAAAAATTTTGGGTTTGGTAGCGTCCTTTGTACATTATTCTTTGAGAGGGTGTCCGTGATGAGCCCAAGGAATCATATCCGAGGACAGTTATGACCATGGCCTGCCATGGTATGATGGACCAAGTTTTTGGATTGTCTAAGAGGAGGGAAAATGGCTCATCTAGGAGGAGGGAAAATGGCCCAAGTTGTTGGAGCATGAATCACGAAGAAGAAAAACTTCCCAGTCTGAGAGATGACCTTCCTACATTTCTTGGAAGAGATCAAGGAAATGGCAGTAGATGGGACTACCTCAGGTATCCTGTACAATTTCATGTCCAAAGTAATAATAACACTATGAGGCCTAGACTCATATATAGCAGGACGTTTCCATAAATAAGTTTGGCCCAAAATAACATCACAAAATTCAAGGGGGGAGACATCACACAATACCTCATCTTTGAAGGGATTGATGTCATAGGGCAGGAGACATTGTTGGTTGATGCAGAGATCACTCCCTTGGTGGAGCTACCCGATGGTGTACGATTGTGGGTGTGGTGTTGTCGGTAGAGCCAATCACTTGACGACCTATATTGATATGAGGTTCTTCTAGATACGATTATCAATTATGAAGTGCAGTGGAGTACCCTTCACCCACATTTGTGAATGAAAGAGGTGCTCACCTTCCTCTGGTTCATCGAGTTCACTAGGAAGGACCTTGGTGGTAGCAACGATGGCACCAGGTTCTGTGTCAATGATATGTCTCCCTTTTTCTAGTTTTGACTCATATTCAGAGCTCCCATATGATTTAGATGCTTTCACCTTGGCCACCAATCACTTCTTTGAGAGACATTCAATGGTGTTATGCCAAGGGATCCTATGGAACTCGCACCACTTCCCAATATCTTTCTTTGTCTTCCCATTTTCCTTCTTTGTTTGTAGCTTAGACTAGTTTTCCTAAGGTTGTCCATCCTTGATTTGTCCTTTTTTCTACAGGTTGGGTCCACATTTTCCCTACTTCTGTTGTGAGGGGTTCATAGACCCAAACTAACGCATATTTTGTTTAATGTTATAATCAATTTTGATAGCATGTCAATAGGTCACGCCCAAGGATGAGATGTCCAAAAACTCTAGTTTTGTATGGATGTATCTATGTAGACTATCGTGGTACTTGAGCACTAGATGTCACTCAGAGTCTTTGATACCCAACTTAATGCACAAGGTATGGAATACATTGATGAATTCTGACACTGTTTGGTCCCTTTTCTGTCGTAGTTTGGTCCATCTTGTATATAAGTCGTCATAAATTCCAACAAGGTAGTATTATTCCTTAATAACATCCCTAAAAGAACCCCAAGTGGGTGCGATTAAAAATAATGTAGATTCCTACGTTTCCTTTTTCTCATAGAAAGTCTCCCACCAATATTTGACATGGGGGACAACCTTAAGGAGCGCAAATGTAATGTTTTCTCCATCAGAAAAGTTATATACAGAAAAATACCCTTCTAGAAGGTTTAACAATTTTTCTATAGCATATGCATCTATTTGACCTTCAAATATAGGAATATCAAAATTCATATGTACCTTGAAGGGGCCGGTGTCTCCGCTCGAGGAAGATGTGTCGCCTGTTGGAATTCGTCAAAGGATTTGCACAAAATTATCCATCATCTCGTTCCTCTATCATGCGAGGGATTCCTTGAGCAATAGTTTAAAGGGATCTCCTTCCCCATCGTCTCTCTTTTCTTCCCCCATGGATGGTCATCGGGTTTGATGATTGTTATAGAAAACTTTTCCTCACCCCATGCATATTTCTTGGATGGAATTTCCATTTCCCTACGTAGACTTGAAGACCCCTTTTGTACTTCCCAGAGCCAAAAAATCATATTTTTTCACATATACATGCCCTACCAGTTAGAAATCATGTGTATACGCAGGTTGCACCACAATAGTCCATGTACATCAATTTTGGTGTTCAAAATAAAAAATTGTGTTGGGTTTCCATGTCATTTCATGAGATCCATGATCCTCGACCTTCCATATACTGGAAACATTTTGACTCGGCCCTTTAGTTCCATTTGAAGGCTATAAATTGAGCCATATCCAAACCGTGGATGAGGAGAGAATTCAGATTTTGAGAGCAAAGATACTCTGGAGAAATTTTCACTTTATATTAAGTCTAAATCCCTTTATCCTTTAAAGTTTGAACACATTGTTCATCCGCCAAGCTCTTCCTTCTTTGGTGGAGAACCTCATTGTCTCCTTTATGTGAGCTTGCCTTTGGTGGAGGATTGAAGTGGTGGAGGCCCAGCTGGAAGGGACTTAGTTTCTTGGTTCCGAGACGTGTTGACATGGAAGTTTCTTCCTTTTATACTTTTGTTGATTATTTTAATAGAAATACTCTTCTCTAGTCCAATTGATATCTTGCAAATATTTGAATTATTATTCCATGGGAGTATTTTTCATGTAGTTAATGGATTATGCTATTTTGTATGATAACATTATATATTATCACCATATACTTGTGTATCTTGGCTGTTGAGGACAAGTTGTAGGTATAAATCTTTGAGTATCATGTTCAATGGTGGTATTCATGAACATTTGGATGAGGTAGGCTATTTATCTTGTCTCGTTAGCATTTTCATTTATATAGAATACTTGCGATTAGAGTTGATTTCTATAGTCATTATGTCTGTTGTGGTTTACCCCATGCCATAGAGAGATTTTCCTTGTAACATAATTGGCGACCATACTAGGGATTGAATCTTCCGTTTTGGGGTTTGGAGTGTTTTTCTCCTTGACTTTCTCTCTATTAGCCCAAGTTTCATTGTCTCCGGATTGCTTGACATCCTATTTTTACTTTTCATCTGAGTTTATTTTCCTTATCATTTCCCTGGCAAGTGTTTCAGTACATATACGTGAGTTTTCCCTTGACAGATGCATACATACGCGAGTTGTCCTTCTATAGGACACGTAAATACAAGAGGTTTTCTCAAATAGTCGTGTACATCAAATTTTTAGCTTACTGGTTGAGTTTGGTGTTTGTTGGGTGAGTTTGGTTGGTTGTTGAGTCTTCTTCGGTTTCTGTCCTAATTGTTGAGTACCTACAGAGTGATAGGAAACCTTCTTTTTGTTGAATTTTTAGGCAGTATTCTTTATTATCATCATTTTCATTGGTTTTCCTTGCATATCAGCCTGAGTGTTTTCTTCTTGGTATTCTTCTTGGCTTGTCTCTTTTTTCTTGCAGTAGGGTCTATATATCAAGATGATATTTATTCCTTGCATTTTTCGTTTCTTTATATCAAAAATACAAAACCAATTGCTCATTTTTTCATTATGGCATTTCCTCTTTTGGGTTTTTGGTATTGATTTTGATACATATGGAAATATTGCATTTTATTGAAATTGTAGAAGTTGAATTGAAATTTGTATTTTAAAAGCTTACCATCTTTTGAGAATTTAAGATTAGGACTTAGCACTATATTTATATTCATTTCTTTGATATGTTGAGTCATAATATCATCATTTTCACAACCACATCTCTTGAGTAAACAAAGCCATTAAAAGTAACAATGATTAACTAAAATTGATTAGAAACGATTTTATTTTTCAGAGTACACAAAAAAACATAGGATGTAGGACCTTGGAATAGGATTTTTTGAGTAAACTTCTCCAAGTATATTAAACTAAACATATGTGTCTAACCAGAGAATGGTGAAATACATTGTGTAATTAGTGACGTCGGGACACTCTGCTGAGACCAGAGTTAAGCACGAGGTTGCATGAATTTGGTTGTAGAGATAACCCTCTAATACCTTCTTAGCATCAGAGATATTTATGGGGATCTATTCGTATTTGGGGGTCTTTATAGTACCCTTTACCTCTGTGAGAGGCGATGCTTTCAATATTTTGGGCTTTGTTACCCTGCCTATACGGTGGACCTAACTTACGACTGTTCTCCTGTGAATTGGTTATGTCATGGTGGATTTAGTTTCTTGACATAGGTAGCCACATAGGTTACTTGCAAGGGTTATTCTGCAGGTACCTTGAGTCAGATAAGGGTCAGAAAACACTCAACCTTTATGGAGGATTACCTCTCTGGGGGATATGACCGACTACATTGTTAAGCCCATGAGGGCCCTTATAATTGATTCTGATACCTCCAATCTTTTGAAGGGAGTCTCAGGCCCCTCTTGGGCGAGGCATACCTACTCTAGTGAGGGAGGCCCCTTTTCATCTACTATATCATGTTTGTGTGCATTTGGCCATTTTGTTTATTTTGGTGTGCTCTTTGATTGTTAGTTAGCCTTAGGATTTGTTTTTATATATTGAGTCTCGATTCATCATGGAGCCAGACCATCTTCCTCACATTTCTCACCATTTTTTAAAGTTACCACCGCACATTGAGTCTTTTCCTTCTAAAATGCATAAAGTTATTAAACGTGGTAGACATACCTCCACCTACTAGACTTGTGATTATACAATTATAAGTATTGAGTCGAGTTCAAAAGACACTGGGAGTCCCTTGGCTCCTATACCTTCTATGGTTAATGGGACTCCTTCAAATCCTTCAACCACTATAGTTGTTGTGTCGGAGGTTCCCGTCCTTACTCCTATTGGGCCTATGGTTGCTACTCAACCCATATTAACGAACCCTTTTGGGTCTCGTTTTGGTATGCCTGGATACAATGCTCAGTCCATACCTTCATTCTCTAACCCTTTCTCTTTTGGTATTCCAAATATGACATTGCAACTTCCGTCTTCCATTCCAGCGAATAATGGAAATCCTATTATTGGACCTGGGGGCATGGCCCTTCTGCATACTCCTCTCTCGTTTGTTGGAAGTCAAATTCCCTAAATGAATCCTACAGTTGGGGGTCAACCTCCTTTCCCTCCTGGGTCTAATCCTAGTCTCAATGCTCTTAGATGGAATACTCAACTGGGAAGACAAGCTACTTCTTATGTTTTGTTCTTTACCCCTTCCTCATCCATGCCGATTTCAACTAACCCATTTTTTTTTATGAATCCACCTTCATCCTTCGAGGTTCCATTCGGAGGATGTCAATTTCATACTATGGGAAACCCTCAACCTAGAGCTCCTCTAGCCGAGGGAAATGTTTATAACACTCATTATATTGTTCCTACAAGTATAGTTCCCATACAACCTCTTATGAATCAATTTGGAGGAGGATATTACTCTACCGGACAGGGCCATGGTGTATACCAGAACCATGGCTAGTCTAAAATCCCTCAACACCAATATTTCTCGAGAACATGGGATTATATTCCCCAACCACAAATCCATTTTCCATGCTTAATTTTCCATATTTTTCAATATTAATGAATGACCCAGTGTGTCATGATCCATCATGGCCCCTCGTCCCCACCAAGATTCTTTCAAAAATTATGAAAATCAAGGGAAAGAATGGAGAGGATCCAGGTGATCATGTTACTACTTTTCATCTTTGGTGCTCATCTGTTAAGTACCTATACCAGATCTGCAATTATACTTCAATAATACCAAGAATAAACCATAAACCATTCACCATAACATGAACACAAGAAATAGAGAAAACCCTTGAGGTAGGGTAACACCATATATTAATCCTTATGAAAGGATAAAACTCCTCAAG
>JASDQU011246137.1:26941-42522 GCA_032191745.1 Picea mariana | reverse complement strand
CAAGTTTACTAAGGATGCTTTAAAATTTTGATGAAAAATTTGAGTGCTAACAGCACCATTCATTATTATAGCCAAAATGATTCAAACTAAATTTGCAAATCAGATTCTTTGAATTTTATCTTCTATTTTATATTATGTCTTTCTTGGTTCTTCTGTACACATGCATCACTGAAAAGAATTGGATGTTTTGGTTCTCTGCATTGGCTAAGCTGTAAACTTACTCTAAAATTCTTAGACCTTGCCTACATTACATGACTAGGTGGCAATCATGCTTGAAGTCTTATTACTGATTTTGTCATGATGCAATATATATGGGACATTATTATCTCTTTATGTTGTGGCCCAAGTGTGAGGTTTTGATGGGCAGAGATAATTTATTACTTTGAGCTACCCAATTTTTGTGAACGTGCTAAGTTCCGATAACTCTATTGTTGTTTGGTGATGAGGGTGTCTTATAGCTTCTCATTTTTGCTTCAGTATTTTTCTTCTTGTACTCCTTACTCAAAATTCTTGTTCATGACTATAGAGATACTTAATTCCACCCATATTTACCATCATTTTATGGTATCTTTCTTGTTTTGATATACGCCAAAGTCTATCTTGGAATTGAAGGTGATGTTGGGCCCTGCATTTGTCTTTATTGTGTAGAGCAATTCTGTAGCTGGATTCCTCACAAGTATTCCGATGAGGACAGGGAAATTCAAATTTTGTTAATGACAGAGAAAAATTTGTTGATTCCCCCATTGGTATTAATTAGATTCAAACCATGGGTGGAGTAAATTTAAGCAATGACAATCAAGGAATGAGCCTGTTGGGTATAAAGTTAGTAGGAAAGCCCAAATGGTTCTAGCTCCCTCTTTGTGGATGACATACTAATCTTCTGTGATGGCTCGAAGAGGGATGCAGACATATTAACGGAGGGGCTCACACTCTTCAAATTAGCAACGAGTATGATCATAATTATAGGAATAATTACTCCAGGCAGAAATCAACAATTAAACATCTTCAGACCCTCTAGTCTGCCACTAGTTCCTTGCCTGGAGTTGTTTGTTTGCTTCATAGGTCTTGATATTGATATTGTATTTTTTTTTAAATACCTACAAAACCGTCACTATTTCAATGTCTCGGAATCTCTTCACATCGCTCTTGCCACCTCTAGGACATCGCTCTTGCCACATCCAAGAGTGTCACTCCCATAGCAACCACGTCGAAGCTGATACCTCATCTCGTCGGTCTTTCCACCTTTGAAATGTCTCTCTTTCCACCTTCAAAATGTCTCTCTTGCCACCTTAAGGATGTCTCTCTTTCCACCTTTGAAACGTCGCTCTTGCCACGTTTAGAACGTCTCTCTTTCCACCTTTGAAATGTCTCTCTTGCCACCTTCAAAACGTCTCTCTTGCCACCTTTGAAACTTCTCTTTTGCCACGTTTAAAACGTCTCTCTTGAAACCTTCAAGATGTCTCTCTTGCCATGTCCAAGACGTCGGTCTTGCCACGACCTAGACATCGGTCTTACGATGTCTATATGGGGGTTGAACAATCGAATTCATGGTGAAACGTGGCATCATAGAACGTCGCAATATACATGAACACTCTGTCGTCGAAAAAGAGACATCCTGTGAAATGACGTTTGAGGGGGTCCGATGTTTGTCATTATTCCGAAAATATAAAGTGGCAATTGCGTTGAACGCGCTGTCGGAATTTGACCTAGATATACTAGTGGTATATTTTCAAGTAATAGAGATAGTAGATGGCACAACACCTTACCCGACATTACTTGGATTGGATTGGGCATTTGATAACCAAGCTATAATCAACCTGAAGACAATAAAAATGACCTTTCAATCAGGTGAATATAGATTCATTGCACCATTCGATCCTTAATAAGAAGAAAGGTTTGTAGAGGCCAATTGTTTGGATCTGGAAGAACTAAACAAGTTGTACAAAACCACCACGCGAGACGAGGATTATGTTAACCCAACTGCAGATGGGGTACTCAGTTGGAGAAGCATTACATCATGTGCTTCTGACTCAGACACATGTTTGTAGAATTGGAAACAAMAATTACATGAAGTTTCCACAAGGAGGTACGCAAGAATAGATCACGCAGTAAGATGGGTTGGTACAGAGATATGAGAACCTCCTAGTTTTCATGGGCTAAATGACTAAGAGGAATTATTGAAAAAATATGAAGAGGAAGTGTTAGAAAATCATAGGCTCTTATCCCTAGATATTTCACTCAAGGAAACACCTACAAGATGGTGGGGTGCACACAAAGAAACAATTCAAGACTGGTATCAATGTAAACAACTACTCCACATTAGATTTGGCATAGAACCGGGGAGAAATAGAGTCAAGAAGTATGATGGGAAAGACACACCAATTGAACACTTAGAGGAGTGCAGAACATAGTGGAGGATGAATCCACTATAGGAATGGCCTCATCACTTTATCCATACATTGGAAGGGATCCTAGGGAATTAGTACATAGACTAGGAGATGTGCATAGGCACTACAGAATCGAAAGGATCACAACAGAATTTTGTAGTAACCTTCTCATTTGAACATGAGAACCCTAACATTGATTCAGTGCTAAAAATGATATGGGGAGTGATATTTATTGATGAACCAGAGGTTGAAATCATGAAAAAATATCAACAACAGAACAGACAGGAAGTTAAAGACTTACTCTCATGCTATCATGTTGAAGAGGAAGCACCAGATGAAGATGACCTGCACAACATTTAGATTACAAATATTGAAGGAGAGAGAGAGGTGGAAGGTCCATCTATGGACTCGGAAGTATTTGTTGCACCAATCAAAGTTAAGAAAGTCAACAATAGGATGAATGACAATCCTAAAATGGAAAGTATTGGAGACTATTAGGATGAGAAAACAATAGAAAGAATAGCATAGTTACTGCACAAATACAATGACCTGTTTCCAAAAACCTTCACAGAGATGAAAGGCATAGAAGGGGAGCTAGGTGAGATGAAGATACCCCTCAAAACTAAGGATAGACCTATCGGGAAAATAACTTGCAGACTGAATCCAATGTATAAGTAGAAAGTGAAAGCATAAATTGAATGAATGTTGGAAGCTGGTATTATAGAACCGATAGAGGAATATGAACGGGTCAGTCCTATGGTAGTCCAAGAAAAGAAGCAAGGGGGGGTAAGGATTTGTGTAGATCTGAGGAAACTCAATGATGATTTCTTACAGGACCCTTTCCCTACCCCTTTTACAGATGAAGTCTTAGAGAATGTGGGAGTCCAGAAAACATATTCATTTACAAATGGATTCTCAGGTTACCATTAGGTCACAATAGCTCTAGAGGACATGTATAAGAACAATTTTTCTACAGAATGGGGATCCTACCAATATACAGTCATTCCCTTTGGGCTGAAGAATGAACCAACTATATTTTCAAGGGTTTCCATAGTTTCTTTTAAGGAATTCATACATCAGTTTCTAGAAGTATATCTGAATGATTGTACTATATATAGTCTGTTAAAGGACCATGTAGAAGTGTTAAGACTAAAATTGGAAAGATGCAGGCAATGTCAGATATCATTAGACATCAAGAAATGCATTTTTAGCACACCTTTTGGGATATTGTTGGGACATATAGTGTGTAAAAAAGGTTTAATAGTGGATCCTGCTAAGATTGCATTCATTGCAAATTTTCCACCACCAAAATCAATGCGCCAGTTAAGAGAAACATTGGGACATACAGGTTATTACAGGAAGTTTATAAAGGGGTATGCACAAATTACTGTACCAATGGAAAAATTGTGAAATAAGGACACCATATTTCATTGTAATGAGGATTTTCAACAAGGATTGGACACTTTAAAGGAAATGATGGTGACAACACCTATATTAGTATTTCCAGATTGGGAAAAGACATTTCATGTGCATGCAGATGCATCAGCTATAGCACTTGGAGAAATTTTGGCGCATCCAGGGGCAAGGGACTTAAACCATCATATATCCTTTGTAAGAAGAAAGTTGTCAAAATCTAAGAAGAATTACAACATCACAGAAACAGAAGGCCTAGCTATGGTATATTCACTTCAGAAATTCAGGCACTATTTACTCGGTAAACACTTTAAAATGTTCACAAACCATTATTCCCTAAAATATCTAGTCAAGAAGCCAGTGTTGGGGGGGAGGATCTGTAGATGGCTATTATTATTCCAAGAATTCAATTTTGAAGTGTTAGTCAAACCAGGGAAGCTGAATGAAAGACCTGATCACTTGTCAAGGGTAACTAATGGATAAGAACTTATTAGTTTGGAAGACAACTTCCCTGATGCACAGTTATTTTCAGTACAAATAGTTGATGAATACTTCATTGATATTATTGAATACTTAAGTACATGGGTTGTGCCACAATAATTTATCACTGCGCAGAAGAAAAAACTAGTAGTCAGAGCAACTCATTGTAGGTCATTTATAAAATATGGGTGCATATATTATTTTGAGAGGGTGTGTATTGGAACATGAATGGCCTAGAATTTTGGAAGAAGCTCATGAAGGTATAGTTGGAGGAAACTATGTAGGAAAATCCACCATGCAAAATGTATTAAGCGCAGGAGTATGGTGGCCAATAGTCCATAAATATGCCAAGGAATATTTCCAGAACTGTGATGTCTGTCATAGGGTTGGAAAATCGAACAAAAGGGATGAAATTACCCTAATACCACAAGTAGCTATGCAGGTATTTGAAAAATGGGAAATATACTTTGTTGGACCTATTAATCCACKAGGAAAAAGGTCAGGATCTAGATATATCATTATTGCAAATGAATACTTAAYGATATGGGAAGAAGCAATACCAATCAAATATTATAGTGCATAGACAACAAGACATTTYTCATTTGAGAAAGTGAACACYAGATTTGGATGTCCCARGATATTGATGAGTGACCAAGGARCTCATTTTATTAATAATACCATCAAGGTGATGACTCGGGAGTTTTAAGTCTATCACTAGAGGAGTACACGATATCATCCTCAGGAAAATGGAAYAGTAGAAGTTTCAATAAGATTTTGGAAAATGCATTGACTAAGATTTGAAATGTTAATAGGGATGATTGGGACTTGAACATACCAGCATTATTGTGGGCATACGGGACTACAGGAAATAATTTGACAGGACAGACACCATTCAGACTGGTGTMTGGGAAGGAAGTAGTGGTGYCATTAGAATTTCYGGTACCCAGTCTACGCRTAGCGAMAATTACCAACATGACAGAAAGAGGCACAATATAGGAGAGGCTAAGAAAAATAATGGAAATGGAAGAGGATAGGRTTCTAGAAGGATTTCACCARGAAGTACAGAAAGCAAGGGACAAATCCTRACATGAMARAAATATTAAAAAGAAGAACTTTAAGGAGGGAGACCTAGTTCTTCTCTATGAAAAAAAAAATTGCAACACCCTGGTAAGTTTAGAATGCATTGGTTGGGGCCATGTGAAGTAAATAATGTCATATATGGGGGATATTAACAGTTAAAGGACTTGGGAGGAACAGGAATGAAAGGAATAATCAACAACAGTCGACTAAAACTATACATGGATAGTCAACCTACTAACCCTTAAAAGTTACAACACAATAAGAAAGTCATGTATATAGTGTACTATAGTAGATATTAGGACAAAAAATGATAAAAAGAAATAAAAATGGGAAAAAGAAGAAAAAAGGAATAGAAAAATAGAAAAAAAAAACAAAAAAAACAAAAAAAGAGGTTGAAGTTGACTAAACAACAGGAAATTGGGAAAAAAAAGTCGTGCACACCAATTACTGCAACAACATCAAAAGACAACGCACATGAAAAATTGCAATCAGTGCAAATGCACGCAAAAAGTAAAAAATAGTTATGACTGGGTCTATAAAGTGTGAAAAGCACCCGATCGTTCAACACTTAGTGATTTTTTAGCACAAAGAGAGATACAAAGTTCGTTCCCTACCTAGAACTTTACGGAGAAGAAAGAGTATGTGAATTATATAGAAGATGACACCACCAAGTTTCGGCGCTCTAGGCCAGTACGTACGGGTTACGCGATAGGTCCAAAGGTGCAAGGAAAGAATGAGACAACCCAAGAACATGATTGATCTTGAAGATGCCACCACTTCAGACACAGATTCAATCGGCCCAACATGGGTTGAAGAGGAAACATCAACAGTTCCGCAAGAGGAAGTAGGGAAGAGTTCTAGGACCCGAAATAGTATCTCGAACCCTAACCCAGAAACACCCGCTAAACTTGATGAAACAATGGGTCAACAACAAGGCCACGACAAAGAAGACATGTTGGTCGAGGACATCACCGACCAACCAAACTTTGAGATGGAATAAGAGGATGCAAAAATAGTAGAGGCAAGTCCATCTGTTGTCTGGAAGAAAATAAAGGCACAGGATGCCACAGACATCACACTTCCATATCTCCCAGACGCAGTGGTCATTATGGATGATATGCTTGGAAAAGTACCAAAACTCAGGTACTTGGACCATGATGTGCACGATGCAACCAAATTCCCAGATTTGGCTTAAGAAACCTACTTAGAAAACAAAGGGGAAATTGGACCCCTAGGTAAACCGATAATGGATCTCACGCAGTGGATAACGAGGTTGTGAAACTCCTACAAAATGAACCTCTTGGATATATCTCACTTCGGGCATGGTAAAAATGTTGGGCTCTGCGTCAAATAGTTAGTATCTTGGGTACATGGTGGCATCCCTTGGATGGATAGGCCAGTACAGCTGGATGTGGTGTTGATTTCCAATATCACAAGATTACCTAAATTCGGTGCACAGCCAGAGAAGTACTTGGATAACAAGACACGCGAGAAGGAAATCATCGAGTTGGTAAAAGCACAGTTTGGCACTAGCAGGGGAAACATGGGCATTGTGCTCAAGGACATCAATGACAATGCGATGTGGTTTTCCAGCAAGCTTATCGCTTGCAAGATGTTGAGGAAATGCAGAAAATAAGAAGCTCCAACAGGATTCATAGCAGTAGTCGCGTAGTGTGCGAAATGAGTGATGTTCAGTTGGGCACCGTACCTGCTGAACCAAATTTTGGTTGATTGTAGGGATGCATAGGATAATGGAACTGAGTTCCATTACTCTTGGCTCATCATTCTTATAGCCTTGGAAAGATGGTAGGAGCCAAATGTTTTGAGCCTTCCTGGATAGGAAAGGAAAATGCTATGTGGCCAGATATGAGTCCCTTTGGCATGCCAAGGAAAATAAAAGTCAACAAGAAAATAAAACAGTATTTGCGATGTTGCTGGAAAAAATACAAAAATGCACAACTAATGTGTGGCGCATTCCTATGGAGATAATCTAGGAAATGGAAGGGATAGCTAGGTTCAAGGCATCCATGCATCACATGTGGATCCGGGCTATAAGGGATCCAAAGAAGGCATGGCTGGAGATGCAATATTGTCTCACCAATGAAGAAGTTGACTGGATAATCAAATATTGGCCTACACAGTGGAAGCTTCCAATAGCAAAACCAACAACAAGGCCAATCATGACACAATCCACCAAGCCCAAGGAAAATATTGAAGCAGGTTCCTTAGCAAAAACAAACAGCCTAGCCGATAACACTAGAAAGGATGCAACGCAGAATCAACTGTCAAGAAGCAGCACAATGCGTAAAATACCAAGGAGGACAGTAATAGTGATAAGTACAGACAGCCAACAACAAACTATAAAGGGGGATACATCACATGCTGGTGAAGAAAGGTTACAGGTTACAATAAGTGGGGTGCAGCCCTCACGAACAACAAGGAAGCCAACACAGGTAGAATAGGCATGCAAAAAGAGGAAGTATGTCATGGAAGACCCAATCATCACCTTGACAGAGGATGATCTTGAGTTAGTCACAGACAAGGCCCAAGATAGGGGGGAAGAGGTGGTATGTGTTGTAGAGGCACACAGAGAAGAGATCATGTCTAATCTCATAGAAGTTCATGAAACTCTACAAAAAGTATGGATTCAAGAAGTACCACAGGCCACAATGCAGTGACACGAAAAGACAAAGTGACCACCTGAGCAGAAAGAAGGAGAGGAGACAATACATTTGGTAGTACAAGGTAGGGAGACATTCACAATCACTAGACAAATGATCAAAATGGATCATCATATTGTGTAGAAACCCATGGGGGAAGTTGAACAATTTGAATTTTTCAAGGTGCAGATACCCACCAAGGCACTATACAGACTCCAGGCCATCATAATGCAAGAATTACAATCCAAAGACCACAATGATGTGACTAACTTGGAGGTGGGTAGGGGATTCGTCGAAATGTTGCAAAACACATCAGACCAAATGACCTCGGAGAGAGAGCAGGAGAAATAACATGAGGATAAGATAGAGTAGGGTCTAATAGCCGTATATGATTGTATCCTAGACAATGTGCAAGCACCAAAGAGGAGTGCAGAGGAGAAGATAAAAATTATTTCACAAACAATTGAGGGATATAAGAAGGAAATCGAGGAGCTCAAAGAAAAGATTAATCATATGACTCCTCTGGAGGTTCAAGAACAGAGAGAACAACAATCCACACACCAGATAGCAGAGATGCCAAATGAAGCAAGGGAATTCGTAGAGTTATTCAACATAATCACACAGATATGGACCCTTTTAGAAGAAGATGAAAAGGTCCAACAGTGGGACCAACAAGAAGATAAAATCAAGATTGCTATATAGGAGATAAAGCAATGACAGAAAAAAATTAGTATTACGGAGCGCTTGAAGGGAAATCAAGAAATGAAGACCCTGCAGACAGAGTTAAATATAGCATATAAAAACAATAAAGAAAGACAAACCCAATTGGAACCCCTCAAAGAACAAGAAACACAGATGATTGTGTAGCTAGAGGAAGAGAAGATGAGTATGGGACAGGCACAGTCAGAGGGTGCAACATTACTACAGGAAGAGATAACAACGCAGATAGTCAAGGCACTAATAGAAAAATTTGCGTGGATGAGGGAAAAAGTAAAGGAACTAGCATAGAAGTTCCACAATTTGGAAAAGGCAGTATAGGGAGCATGCACTACCTGAGTTGCTCGGGATTAGCCACATGTCAGTGTTGGGGGCTTGTTCGGTGCAAGCCTATTTTGAGAAGGAATTCTAATTTGGGTGTAGGCCTATTTTTGGAGAAATATCCATTTTGAGGAAAGACCTATTTTTTGAAAGGAAGACCTAATTTTGGAGTGTGTGCAACAGGTGGAAAGAAATAAGCATGCAGAAAAAGAAGGAAAAGGAACATGCAGGAGGAAAAGCAACATGGAAAGCAGGAAGACAAGCCTAACCATGATAGGGTTAGGGTTTTTGACAATATTGTAATAGCTATAAGCTGATAAAATAGTATAAATAAGGACTTAGGAGGTCTAGGTGAAGGGGGGAGAAAGGAGAAAATGATAGAGAGAGATAGATATAAACAAATGTGAGATAGAGAGATATATGAGAGGTCAGTTAAGATAATAATAGAGAGAGTGGATTATTATGAATTTTGTAAGTTGGTAATGATTATAAGTCTTGTAGAAGAGTCTATTAAGGCATTCTTTGAGGTTTGGGTCACAAGCTGAGGAGCTTGGTGTGATCTAGTCATCCTCCCAGAAGGTTCTTACCCTCCATATTGATTGTGTTACTAAAGATGTAATTGAATAATTAACAAGGATAATGCATAAAGAAGGAAGAACACAACCCCAGATCCCCACTCATTCCTATACTGAAAATAGATGAGAATTATAGTCACCCATAAAATCTATCTCAGGTGAGACTGTGTTGTGCACCCTGTGTGTAGCGTTACCTTCTGGTGTACCAAGAGGGCCGATAGTTTTTAGGGTTTTGTTGGAAACCTATTGAGATCTGAACTTGGGTCAGCCCAAGAAGAAGAAGTAAGAGAGAATCTGGAAGCTCATTTTTCCTCTCCCCTCCCCCCCGACATCACTCACAATTACCCATACACAATCATGCATAGTAATTTAAACTAAAATTGTACAACTAATAATTTATATTAATAAATTTTGTCCTCAAAATATTTACAATCATTTCCTTTTGTGTTTCTTCTTTTTCATAAAATTATTTAGTAAATCATCAGTAAAATGGTCTTCAACCCCTTCAATTGTTGGACCCTCTTCTGGTCATGCTACATGTCTATGCATCATCTCTACCATTGTACTACTTCTAGTAGTATGACGTACTAGTGGTTTCTACTACAGTATAGGGGCTTCCACTACAAAAATAGAAAGTGTTAAAAGAACATGGTTAGTTATTATTATTCATAGTAGTCTTTCATTAATACAAATACCATGACTATGTTTTTTACCTGGAGGAGTAGTCGACACCATTGGTTGGGTTTTCATTGGCTCCTCTCCACTCTAAGAACTGACCTAATCTACATGCTCTTCCATTGAAACAATAAACATTATAAGTGCACCATTTGGAACTAAATATTACTAATCATCTATATATGTTACAAGTAATGAACAATTACAATCTTGTCATTTTACTTACCATATCACCCGAAGGGTCAATCGATTGTGTTTCCCCCAATCTTTTTTGATGTTCAACCAATGCTTGAAATCCAAACTTGAACTTGATATTCATGTTTTCTTCGGTGGCCACACTATTGAATGTATCCCCTTGCATTGCATACTATGGTGAATTTTTCTTATTGGTTGCAATTAAAAAAAAACTATGATGATATGAAAAATATGGTATAATTATTCAATATTTTATTGTCAGGTAACCACCTTGGCCAAGTTTGTGCTACCCATGTTTGTCTAGTCTTTCCTTGGTGTCTTTGGACATGTTCGGGAGCCTACGAAAAACTTCAAATATGTACTTAGACAATGCAATTTTTTCTATAGATCAACTAAAGAAAGTTTGGCATATTCAATTCAAAATAGTATGTACCTTGTAGGTCCAGGTGGTTTATTCCCTTCATGTCTCAATGCAATATCCTTTGCATCCTCCTTTATATTCTTACATTCTCTCTTGGGAATGACAACAGGAAAATCATACTTAGGGTTATTTTTAAATTGAATCCTATATTGATCTCTGACATATTTAAAATATGTACCTGCCTTAGAGGTGATATCATGTTTATTGAATGAATCACCAAACATGCCGACCAAATGGTTAGTAAGTTTGTCTTTCAATTCTTTTTTCTGGGCATTCCACCACATGCGAATGCAAAATCCAGTAAAAAATATTTTTTCCCGCAAATATATATGATAATTAATTTAAAATAATCTAAAATATGCACATTTCAATTAAATAATAGGAATTTACTAAGTTATTATTAACTACCCGAGATTTCTAGTATATTCATGGGAACCAAGTTTCTGTCCATCAAAATGTTGACCAATAGTGTTCCCTTGCTTTTAACATGAGTTTCTCCAAGACAGTAGTGAGTAAACTCTTCTTCATGAGATTTTCCATCTAGACCATCATGTGCACCATGGTCTAGTGTGCACAGTGGGGGTGTCTCATGGGCCCCGGGAGATGCAGTCGTCAGAGCCACATACGAAGAAAAAAATAGCCTTGAAAGAGTGTGGCTCGTTCTAGGGTGTTGTGGGGTTTTTTCACCCCAGCTACCAGCAATGTCCCCACAACCATGATGTTACATCAGTTCCAAATATTCTTGTAGAAATAAATCATTTTTTGTTTATCTCATATAAACGTACAAAACATAAACTCATAAATTAATATATGTCATAAATAATCTATTTTAAAAATGGTTATTATCTCATATTGGTATATAGTTTTCTCTAAAACTCCCATCCTTTCTTTGGTCTCCTATGTAGGATTACAACTAGCCAATTGAAGGATTTCTTTGTTTTCCTTTCAGAATCCCTTTCTAATTATTTTCATTGGCTTGAGGGAGTCAAATAGTTCAACACCTATATCATCGAGCTCTAGTGTGCTAATATGTATCAACAAATAGAAAATTTAATTCAATGATTGTCAACAAAAAAATCATATGAAAATTAGTACTTTGCCTGCTCTAAGTTGGTTGGTGCCTTCCCATGATCACCCTGCCACATGTCAAAATTTGTCATGTGTATGGGGTACAAGATACATGCATCGAAGAACAAAACAAAGACATATGGCTGGGATTTTTTTAACACATATGAAAGAACAAAGTCAATTTTTCACTATAAGAACTCATTATACCAATTTTTCTGCAAATAATTTAGATTTATAAAATTAAAAACATATATCTTATTCATAATAAAAATCCAAGCATTCCTCAATCATGATTCATATTCATTGCAGAAAGTTTGCAACAATGTAAATAGTAAAATGTTCATTGTTTATCTCATAAAATTTAAATCAATTTGCAAATAGACTAATATTTAGATTTCATCTCACTAACTGACTCTTCTGGAGTGAAAGATCTCACTACTAAATACACTACATTGACCAAAATCAATCAAATTATGATTGTGTCCTTATAATATATTTTTTATAATTTGTGCAACACCTCCAAAGATAGCTTATCATAACTATCATATTGACAAACACCGTAATTTTCCATCATAGTGAGGGAAATAAGGTAGTTTCAGTTTGTCATGATAGAAAGTGAATATTTGAGTGAACACACACCAAATCTCGAGCCTTTTGAAAGGTTAGGTGACTCCTCTTCACAAAATGGATGRAGGAKTACTTACTCTGGTTTCTCTAATTTGTTGAGGAACTAGCCACATACATAATGAAGTGGAAATGGTGTGTTTTAAAGTTTAATAATAGAAACTAAACTAGGACCTTTCCTATTGGTTGTTTCTTGCATACTAGAAACTTGCAAGAAACGACTAGAAAAAATGTTGCCAGTTTCTTGAGAAATCATTTTCCCATCCAAAAATAACAATAGGTTCCAAAAATGGGTTTATGTCATGGTTATGTTTTATGGATGACTTTTTGCCAAAAACACCCCTCTTAGGTGTGGTTACCGATAACATAGATCCAATACTCATCATCTATATCTTTGTTACTATCAAATGATCAATAAGGTGGATGAGGAAATCCAGGTAGTCATTCTAGAATGAGATCATTCTAGTGGTAAGGCATCCAAATACACCAAGACCTTGGACCATAAGGTGGTTAAGAAAATCCAAGACATAATTCTAGAACCAAATCATTCTAGTGGTAAGGAATCCAAGTACACCATGACCTTGGACCTGTTCTGACATGTCAAGGAACTAATTTCATGTTGTAAACCAAAGATGATACCATCTTACAAAAGATTCACCAACTGGACCAGAAATACGATGCCCTCATCATTTCCATTTGGGAGTCTGGAGTTGAAGACAAAAAATTTGATGAAGAGGATGAGGAAGAGAAATATTCCCACTAGAAGAAAGAGATGGGGAACCCCACACACTCTAATTTATCTAGATGCATAATCTCAAGATGATATCCATGTCTTCACTACTTTAATTTATTTTCTAGTTTATGCTATAATTAGAAGGTTAGTTAATGGACTTATTGGGTTCTTGTTTATGTTTAATTTTAGAGAGTTTATACTCCATTGTTTTTTAAATCCTATACTTTTAATGGATGCAGCACCCTGCTCACATATTTTGTGACATGATACAATAATTTAATTGGCTCGCACCATCAAACTGAGATGTATATTGCAAAGGGTGTGAGATCCTAATTTGGGAAATTTAAATTGATATTTCTTTGTGAACTTGGTTTAAGTAATTTTTGAGAAAATGATTGATCCCCACAATAATAAAGGGTAAATAACAAACTATCAATTTTCATCCTTCTCTAGGGCTCTCTAAGTCACAAAAATATTCATTGAGGCGATCCCAGAGTCACATAAATATTCACAAGCATCTTTGATCTACTTGAGACAAAATATGTATCATCCCAAGTCCATCCATCGACAGTTAATTCGAGGGTGCTCACCAAGCCTACATACCCCCCTCCATTCAAGGCATTCCAATAAAAGAATGTATTTCAGATTCATTTTCCAATGATCATTTCCGAGCATTATTGAGAGCCTTTTCATTCCTTGGGCCTTAGAGGGAGGGTTATGTTCCTTCTAGCCCTATTGTTCCTCTCAGTGAGTTGCCCCAATTTAGGTTTAGATTTGACAAAGTCTGAAAGGAGAAAAGTTCATATAGTTTAAAGAATATACAAACAGTAAATACTGGGAGAGAATAACCACATCGAGAGATAAAAATAACCGATTTTGGCGGCATTTTTGGTCTAGGTGGGGTCTCCACTATCACTCAAGCTAGAGACTCCCATGTCGCTCTTTGTTTTTCCTTGGTTGGTAGGTCTGGGGATGTCGCTCCTCTTTTTTCTCTTGCAGTCAGGGTTGGGCCAATCATAAATCATTGTTGGGGTCTTTCTAGGGCTATCATTCCTCTTTTTTCCCATGTAGTCAAGGTATGGCCGGTCATAAATAGTTATCAAGGTCAAGGTCTCACTATCTCGGGGTTGGGGTTTTGTTTGTATTATATTGCATTTGTTTTCATTTGGTAATTTAAACAATATGTATAATATATTATATATAATTTATATAATATATTATATATTGTGTAAATTACCAAATGAAAACAAATGTAAGCCAAGCCCTAGAGGGGAGTATGGTATGTATAACCACTAACTCACATGTCTCATAACTTGTATAACGATGATGATTATGATGACAATAACAATATTGATGACGATGACAATTATGATGATCATGATCATGATGACAGTCATGACAATGACAATATTCATGAAAATGGTGATCATCATGATGATGATTGATGACAATGATGATCATGATTAGGATGATGATGATGATGATGATGATGATGATGACAACGAAAACAAAAATGTTGATTCTGGTGATAATAATGATGACAACGAGGATGATGATGGCGATGAAGATGAAGATGATGATGATGATGATGATGGCAATGATGACAATGACAATGATGATGACAATGATGATGACTGAGACAATGATGATGAAGACGATGATGATGACATTGATGATGATGATGATGAATGTTGTAACATATAAAAAAAAAATAAACTTTTCTGATTAATCACAAAAGATTACCTTAACCCACAGTTTCCCATAACCTCAAAACTTCCAATCTAGATATTTCTCTTACTTTATTAGGAATACAAACATTAAAAAATTATAAAGAGGAGAGAGAAAAGAACCTTAAGTGATATTGAAAACTCTATTTGGATTCAATCATCAAATGCAATATTTGCAAGTCAAACACGTAAAGCGCCGGAGAAAAATCAAATGCATTGGAAGTAACACTAAAAGTGGTAAAGGGGTTGTGGAACAATGTTAAGAAAAAATTGTTTCTTTGCACTTAAAATGGGTTCGTTCATGCTTAATATTGGAAAATAGTTAAAATATTTGGTTGAAACCAAAAAGTGACAACTCTGAGTAGTGCATTGATCACTCCAAAAGTATTAAAAGGTCTATGTTGGGTACAAATGGATAACTTCTGGTAAATGTGAAATGGGATATGTAACATGGTTATTATTGCAAGAATCCTAAATGCAACTCTTTTCCTTCCTTATTTGGATC
>JASDQU011246136.1:0-14922 GCA_032191745.1 Picea mariana | reverse complement strand
AGAGGGAAAACCTCATGGGAACAAAAACCCCTCTCAAATTACAATGCATAAAATAAAAAATGATAAGGAATAAAAGGCAGTTGCTAAGCAACCATGTCCTTCACTCCAAGAAGACCTCGCAACTGTGCAAGTTTGTGCTCTTTGAATATTTTGTTGAAGATGTAGATGTCTACATAGATCTGATGAAGTATATGCATCATTTATATTTCCACACATATCCACTTTATCTTCTTGTAATGAATAATATCCAAATAAATTTTGGATGAAATTTTGAAAACCGTGCGACCGTTTCCAGAAAAATGATGAAATTTTGTTGATTTTAAAATGATCATAATTTCACTTTCCGGACTCCATTTTGGATGATTTATTTTTTGAAATTGGATATTTTCCCAAGAGGAATTCAAATATCCAATTTTTTTCTACAAATTTTTCTCAGAAAATATCAGAATCACGTCTTATGTGCGCGGATCCCTTTTTGTCTCCTGAGATGCATGCATGGTGCATGCAACAGTGTTTGCATGTGACTCCTAAGATGCATGCCATATATCTTCCACATTAATTTTAGAAAATAAATCTGAAATGGAGTAGACATCATCTTCAATTATTGGAATACTAATTTTTGCAAAAACATTTGTAGAAGACTCTTCATAATAAGAGGCTTGATCTTCTAATGGCTTCTCTTCTGGCTCTATCTATTCGACCTCCTGCATGAAATCTTCACAATATTCTTTATTCCCAAATAGAACCTCCAATCTGGTCCATAATTCATTTGGAGTTAATCCTTGTGATTCTTCATATACTTGATGGAAAAGTTCGAGAGAAACATACATGCCAATACTTCCTATGGCCATATCTTGTCTATTGAGAAAATCATTTTTCTCATCGACAGAGTCAGGATCTACTTCTATTGCCATGGTTATTTGTTATAAGCCTCTACTTCTAAGAATAAGTAGAATCTTTGGCTTCCATTCCAAAAAGTTATGAGGCGTGAGAAGTATTTCCAGCGAATAATCCATATTTTTGTTGTCTTCAATCTTTTGTACCTGCAAAAAATGATTTGGTGTAGCTCTTTCTTAGAATTTCGTTGGCTCTGATACCATGTAAATGTGTTGAAACTACATAGAATAGATCTATCTAGAAAATACCACACACATTTGCAGAGAGAAATTGAGAAAGAAGAAGCAAGAGAGAAAGAATGGAAAAATTCTCATTAACCGTATTCCACACTCAAAGAGTGAATAATTTACAATAGATATAGGCTACATAAGTAAATAATGATACATAGTGGTGTTCTAGAGTGATATGGACATACACCAGTAGTTACGGGAGTGAACTACCACCTAGTCTAGTCTCTCATGCGGTTACGGGAGTGAACTGCCACCTAGTTGAGTTAACTAGTCAACTAGTCTTCAGTTAACTGACTAAATAAAGAGTAGTGAGGAGTTAACTCAGGGAATCAAGGGTAATGCACCAGTCTAATGATGATCCTAATGCAAGTGCGCATTATCATGGTGATGATCCCAATGTTTCATGGTGACAAAACCAATGCAGTATCTAGACTCAACTCAACTAGTCAAACTGAAGTGTCAACTGAAAGAGAATATTGTCCAAGTGGAATATTCTCCCCTAAAATACAGGAGACTGTATAATGACTAATTATGAATAATAAACAAGGAATAACCTTAGGAAAAATANTTGCACTAGTACCTGTTGCACTAACACCCTACTACTAGGTGTGTGTGAAGTAACTCCAACACTACAGGTTCCCCTCTCCATCCAATGGGTCGCTCTTGACACTCCCCACAATGCTCTTTCTTACACAGGTACTCTCAGTAGAAGAAACATTAATGTATTTTGGCTATACGTATGCTCCTAACCTCACACATTAGGGGGAATCTGTTATCACCAGAATTTCATCCACAAATGGTTACAAGAATCCATCATCTTCAAAACACTCATTAGTTCACTCATGGACCAAAAATGCATTTCCAAAAGGTCCAAAAATATACAACCAACAATAAAATCAGCATGCGCTAAAACTACACAAGGTGCGCGTGCACGTGTGATAGTTAGATAATGTCGGAAAATCACACATGCACCCGATGTGCGACCGTGGACGCAAAAAGCTGTGCACACCTCAAAACGATGCATTTATGATATTGGTTGGCCTTTGAGCCACTTCTAGTTCAGCTTCCAAGTTGATTTGACACCCAAATATTGACTGAATCTGACTGGGGGCCTGGTCAAAGACCTAAAGGTCCCCTTGTTCACACTAAGAACTGGTTGCATAATGCCTCAGAGCTATGCTATAAAAAGAAGCCATGGGTGCACTATATTTTCAAGGAATTCATTTGTATTGTTATGCTGCCTATATTCTCTTGGAGGATCCTCTTTCCTTGTCAAGAGCATACAAGCACCATTTCATTTAGCCATTCATATCACCTCTTGAGTGAATGAGCTTGGGATTTCTTCACCATTTCCTTCAAGTTTTCTAGTTGTAGGAAGATCTCAATATTTGGGGGTTCAAGAGCCCTCCCTTGGAGGAAGAGGGGACCCAAAGTCTCCCTTTCTCTTTGGTTTTTTCTTTCCACTAATACAATCCTTTCCATTGGTGGCATGAGTGTTTTTTGTTTCTTGTTCTAATGTCCTTATGCACTCTAGTTTAGTTTCTTTTATTATTCTTATCTTAGTCTTTTGTTTATATTATATGCTTGATGTTTCTAACTCTTGTATTCACTATTGTCTTGCCTAGCTAACCCAACTAGGCTTGTAAGCATCTCAATTTTTCTCATTTAGGTGACAAAAGTGACGCAATAATAATCTATACTAAATAGTGATTTAGTTTCAAAACCAACAAAGAAATATTTCCAAAATTTTGAAGTAAATTTTGTATCTTTGTCTGATATGATTTCTTTAGGCATGTTGTGTAGTATAAATATTTCTTTCATGAAAATAATGGCGATATCTATCGCCTTGAAATTTGACTTTACGGGGATGAAGTGAGCAACCATTCTTAACTTTTCCACAACTACCATAATGGCATCATTCTACTTGGTTGATTTAGGTATCCTGGTGATAAAATCCATGGACATGGTTTCCCATTTCCCTTATAGAATTGGTAGGGTATACAACAACCTTGTTGGATGTTTGTGCTCCACCTTAACTTGCTAACATTATAATTCCTTGGCCAAGTATTCAACTATGTTCTTCTTCATTCTTGGCCAATAAATAGTTTCTTGGTGGCTGTGATAATTTTCTAATAACCAGGGTGACCAGTGTATGGTATTTTATGTATTTCATCTAGTATGAACCTCTTCAATTCATCACAATATGGAATATACAACCTACCTTTGTTAGTTATAAGGCCATAATTCAACAATTGATATCCCTCATACTTCATCCCAATGGCATCTTGCTCTAAGTATCATTTCACAATTTTGAAAAACTCATTTGCTACCTGTGCACTTTTAACTCTCTCCTTGATGTTTGATTCAAAGGTACTTACAACTGTCGAATGAATATTTTTCATACTTCTACTAAGGGCATCAACCACTCTATTTTCCTTTCCCTTAATATGTTTGAATTCGAAATCAAATTCATTAAGGAGAGTCATCCACCTAGTTTGTCTAGCATTGAGTTTGGGCTGATCAAACAAGTATATCAACCCACTATGGTTTTTCATAGGTATGGATCTTATTCCTAGGAGGTAATTGTTATTGGATAAATCAGTGAATGCGGACATAAACTAATCTCCCTAGATCCACCTGGATCTAGAACAAAACCAGACAGGACATGATGCTTTCCCTAGGTTGCTACCATTGAATTTATCACCAAAGAAGGAGTGTATGACATACCTTTATATATCACTTCCCTTTATCTATGTTGTCCCTGCTTCGCTCCGGTGCTCTTGTGAGATCAGATCTGCAATGACACAAACCAACCAAAGTGAAATAAACAATTATAGATTCAATGGAAACATAAACATGTGATCAAGGAGTCATGTAATAAAACACTAATGATTTTATGGGAAAGAAACATGTCATTGTATTATACTAAATAGAAGTGGAAGATACAACCAAAGTGCCTTGATGTCACAAGTTTCCTTTCAGTGGTCCTTTGTTCCAACACACCCATACACTTGCTCCGAATTTTCATGAAGATAATCCACAAGGGTTGATGGACAAATGGAGACCTCAAGCATCAATTGTATCAGGATTCTTCACACATTCTTCAGTCTATTATTTTCTAAATCTTGCTTGACCTTGATTAACCTTTTCCATGAGAAATCCATTATTATATATGAGAATATGAAGTGGTTACTAGGATGAGAATGATCCCCCCAAATAAGAAAATCTAGTAAGATCACAACCATATGGGTGCCACCTCACATTCTAGAAGATTCTCCTTCTATAAATTTCTAGAAACTTCTTCCTTTTCTTAGCTTCAAGTGCCGCCGCACCCTGCCTATATAGTAGCATGTGGAAATCCCACAGGCTAGGCATAGAGCAGCCTACGGAAATCCTTTTTTTCCGCACTGCGTACCATTGTCAGCCTGCGGCATCATTCTAAAAATGTGCCTTGTAGGGGAAGAACTCAACCATTTTCTTCATGTGAAATATTGTTTTGGAATCCTGAACACATGCCTATGGGGTCATCATCAGAGTGACCAAAATAATGTTTAACAGTAATTCCTCCACATTTTTAAAGCATGTACTATGGATGCCAATTCTAGGACATGTGTCACATAATTGATTTTATGTGCATTCAAGTTTTTGGATTCATAACATATTACATATCCTTCTTGCATGAGGACTCCTTCAAGTCCCTCTTTGTTGACATCTGTACATACCAGGAAGTTCTTGATTGGGTTTGTGATCTTCAACACTAGTGCATTAGTTAAAAGGTGTTTTAATTGGTGAAACATCTCATCACATTCTGTGGTCCAAAGAAATTTAACTCCCTTTTTCTTTAGGGAGGTGATTGGTAAACCAATCTTGGAAAACCCCTTTATGAATCTTCTATAGTATCCTGTTAGGCCCATAAAGGATATGATATCAGAGAAATCCTTTGGTGTAGGCCAATCCATGATGTCTTTGATCTTGTCTGGGTCAAATTCTGCTCCTTCCTTAGTGATCACATGGCATGAGTAATGGACTTGTTTTTGGAAGAAGTCACACTTGCTAAATTTTGCATAGAGCCTGTGTCCTCTCAGCACCTGAAGTACTAAATTGAGGTGTTCTTGATGATATTCCCTACTCTTAGAGTAGATCAAAATGTCATCTATGAAAACCAACACAAATATTTCCAACAATTTTCTAAGTACATTATTCATTAGGCACATAAATGTGGCCAATGCATTGGTAATCCCAAATGGCGCCACCACAAATTCATAGTGCCCATATCTTGTCCTTAAGGATTTTTTATGGATGTCTTCATCCTTAATTTAGAATTGATGGCACTGCGACCTTAAATAAATCCTAGAAAATATTGTAGCACCCCTCAATTGGTCAAACGGGTTATCAATTTTGAGCAAGAGATACTTATTCTTAATGGTTATCTTGTTGGGTTTTCTATAGTTTATGCACAACTTGAGTGTGCCATCCTTCGTCTTCACAAATAAGGTTGGTGCTCCCCAATGAGACACACTAGGCCAAATGTAACCTTTGTCCAACATATCCTTCAGTTGTATTTTAAGCTCAACTAGATCTGGTGTACTCATTCTAGAGGGTGCTCTAGACATAAACACTACTCCAGGTATAAGTTCTATTGAGAAGTCAATATCTCTTCTTGGAGGTAGACTCAATATCTCTTCTAGAAACACATATTTATAATATCTTAATATAGGATGGTCCTCTAGGCTTGGTTGGTTTTCCTCAACAAAGTTAAACACTTGTATTGCATACAAAGGACATCCTTTTCTTCAATACTTCTTCACTTGAAGGGACGATATTTGTCTTAACGAGACTCACTTTTGAATTCCTTGTAGGGTTCTTTTCTCCTCTTCCTCACTTTTACATTCTAACATTTGATGGTAACAATCCAATTTGGCTTTATGGGAATGCAACCAAATCCATTCCAAGCATAATGTCATAAGATCCTAAAGGAAGTATATTTAGATTTGCTTGGGTGGACAACCCACTCAAAATTAATTGTCCTACTTGTAAGACCTCTGTTACTTTTGTTTTTTTCTCAGTGGCTAGTTGTATCATCCATGATTATTTATGCTTTAATGGCTGCAAATTTCATTTCTCCATGGTTTAAGGGGAAACATAACTTAGGTTAGAACCAGGGTCAATCAAAATAGAAACAATATGGTTGGAAATCGTACCCTCCATATCCACTACTGAAGCTTGGTGATCATCTTGTCAGTTCTCCAGGGATGCATAAATTTGTGTCCTTCTCCTAGCCACATCATTGACTGTGGTAGCTTCCTGAATGTTGTAGATGGTCCTATTGTCTTGCTACCTATGGGGAAATTCCCTCAACAAATGTAATTCTCCACATCCCCAACATTTCAATGGTTCTCTCCTTTTATCCCTAGTCTTTCTTAGGACTGACCCTGTTATCACATGAAGTTGTCAAGGGTTACAGGAAGTTGTCCAAATACTTTTCTTGCACAAGAAATAGCCATGAGCACAAGCACAACATTCAAAGAAGTCTATTTTGGGCTAAAATACAAGTGATGATCAGGTTCAATTTTCAATGGTGGAGATCCCAGGAGCAGTTCAGATCAACGGCTCACATGTATTTGGCATGTCTAAATTGCGTAAGGATTGGAGACTAGACATAAGTCCCAAAGTAAATCTGAGCCATTGAAGGTTGAGGACAGGTGTCAACAGATCTCTCACTTCAAGAATTCGACATTTCGAAGGATTGCGCGAGCAAGAAGGAGAAAAATCTCGAAGCTCGAACTCTCGAAGTAAATCTTAGCCATCCAAATAAAGAGGCCATGCGTCACCAGATCTCTCACTTCGAGATTTCGACACTTCAGAGGATTGCACGACCAAGATGGAAAGGAATATCACCTGAAGGTCTGAATCCCAAACTCCCGAAGTAGTCATGGACCATTGATATCAAATCAACAAGAGTTGTTGATCTTTGTAGCAGTATCACCTAAAGGCCTGAAGTCCCAAAGTTAATGAGAGGTTGCTACGTCAACCAGAGGAAATTTTCTTTGGGATATTTCCATCCAAGCATCCCAAAGTCTTGGAGTAAATCTGAGCCATTGAAGGCTGAGGACACGTGTCAACAGATCTCACACTTTGGGAATTCAGCTCTTTGGAGAAGTGCGTGATCAAGCAAAAGAAAAAGGCCCAAAGCCTGAACTCCCGAAGTGAATCTCGATCGTCCAAATCAAGAGGCCACGCATCACCAGATATGTCAGTTCAGGAATTTGACACTTCGGAGGATTACACGAGCCAATAAAAGAAAGATCTCGAAGCTCGAAGTCCTGAAGTGAATATTGGCCATCCAATACAAGAGGAAACACGGTGCTAGATCTATAACTATGGAAATATGGCACTCCAGAGGATTGTAAGAGATATGCATTGAAAAGGCCCGAAGCTCGAACTCCCAAAGTAGTTGCGGACTGTTGATCTCAAATCAATAGGAACCATTGATATTTGTAGCAGGAAGCAGGGTCCATCCGAGAGCGACGTGTGGAAACAAAAGTAGGGTTTTCCCAAATCATGGATTGCAACAAGATCGACGACCATGCTTCATTGCGGAGACACAACATGCTTGAACGATAAAATTATTGAGCGGTCCCACAATTGAAACCATGGTATAGCGGAAGAGCTACATGGAAAAAGGTGGTGAATTTCAGGCCCAAAAGTGGTGTGGATAAAAACTGCCTTTGATGGCCCCATAATCATGTGCTTATATAAATACAAATCCGACAACAACACATGGATGCCCCCTAGGAATTAAGTCGCGCTTCGATTCTGAGGAGGATTTAGTTAATGGAAAGGGACTGGTAGTTGAGACCTCAACTCAGCCCATAAATAGAAGGCATGGAAGCTATGGCTGAGGAGACAGAGTTGTCAGCCCGAGGTACCACGATGGACGATTTCTTCTTGTAGACCCATACTGATATGAGCTTGCGTCTGATAGGAGAACACACACAATATGACAAAAGGATGCACAAACAAAAATCTTTGAATGACATGGTCAGGTCACACTCCTGGTAGTTGTGCACTGACCTGATTATAAATAGATCAATTTAAGATTTTGTAAAGGGGTGTTTTCTTCAGAGGCTGGGGAGTCGAGTGAGTTTCAGGAGCAGGGCTCTATAATTTTTTAGTTTGTATGTCTGAGGGCTTGGATTTTAAATATATGTTATTGAAGATTCCTTTGAATTGTTTTTATCAGACCGTCTTCTTACTTTATACATTGTTTTTTTTTTCCTTCTTGTCTGAATGTAATCTCTCTGATTTATGGATCCCTGAGGCAATGGAGGATATGTTGCTATCATGCCCATATTTCATGGTTCATAAGATATTTCCTTTTTTCCTTATTGTCTGAATGTAGTAGCCGTGATTCATGGATTCCTGAGGTGGTGGAGGATATGCTGTTATCTTTCCCATGTTCATCGTGCATCACTTAGACCCTTTTGTTTTCCTTCTTGTCTGAATGTAATCTCTCTGCTTTATGGATCCCTAAGGCGATGGAGGATCTATTTCTATCTTTCCCATCTTTCATGGTTCAACAAACATTTTTTGTTTTCTTCTTGTCTGGATGTAGCATCTCTCTGATATATGGATTCTTGAGGTGATAGAGGATCTGCTGTTATCTTGCCCATTTTTCATGGTTCATCACTTAAACATTTTCTGTCTTCTTTCTTCTCATAACCACATAAATCCTTTTTTCTGGTAGGAGGTTTAAGTGCCTTCCTTATTCACAATACTTATGACTCCATATCCCAATGGTCCCGAAATAATCTACAGTTACTTCTGCTATCTTTTCCTCTCCCTATAGTCTTACTGATCCACCTACTCAAACCATTTTAATCCTTTTAATTTTATTTTGATGGGTACTAGGCTTATCCTCTTGCAGTCTGAGGGTGATTCTTAGTGCTAACATTAATGACGTCATTTTTTGGGATGAACGTGAAGATATCTTCCCTAGGAGAATGACAACAAATAGATCCAGTTTTAGATGGTGAGATGAAGTTGGACACATTGTTCTGATTGCTCATCTTTCACCATGGTGACTCCATTGTTCGAAAATCTATTGGCGACTCCATTGGTTTGAAATGGAGAAGATTTTAGCTCAGAGTTATGCTTTCTGTGATTTTTCAAAGATAGTTGGTTTCCCTAATCCTGTGCCTAGTAGAGATGAATGGGAAAGTAGCCTTCCTAAATTTCAAGGAGAAGAGTGGGAGGAACGAGCTGAATATTTGCTGGATTGTCATGATTTTATTCATCAAATTAATATCATGCACAAATATGTTCAGATAAATATTTTCAGGTATTCATTAGAGGGGATTTCTCGTGATTGGTGTAGATCTTTCCCAGTTGCAAGTATCAACTCTTTGAAAGACTTTCATGCAACTTTCAATTCCTTTTGTAAAGAATATTTTCTAGCTGAACGTCTTTTTGAGGGATGTTGTAATGATTTTTATTTTCTCCATAAATATTCTACTAGTCATGAAATCCCGATTTGTGATGAAACATTTATTGTAGAAGAAAACATTTACCATGAAGATCATGAGGTGTTTAATGATATTCATTATGATAGAAATAACATAGAAACATATGACATCATATCATATGTATTTGTTGTTTTAAATGTTCATGAAGATCAACATCTCTATTTTGAATATTTTGATGACGAAGAGAAAGTGTATTCTGCAGTAGATATTTCTCCTGACTACGAAGCTAACATAGATAATAAGCTAGTTAAAAGAACTAGGGAAGATTTCTCTCTATTTTTTCCTAGATTTTCAGAATTGAAGGCAGATGTTGTTTGTTGCTCTTATGAAGAAAATCAAGAGGGTATTCCTGTCCTTGAAGCATATGTTTTTGGCATCCCTTCTTATGATGAAGAAGTTGTTTCAAATTCTGACCAAAAACAACCAATTTTTTATGAATATCCCAATGAAGATGATGAAGAGTAGAGCTTTTTCAGAGCTCCTTTGGAACCTTGTAGCATGGTTCTTGTGTATGATAATTATGAACCTGATCATTGGGAGGGCCATGAAGGATAAAAGGAAGAGATAAATGTTCAACTCATCTCATGTTCAACACTGGTAAATGAGCAAATATCACCTGGGATTAGCCAACCTGCGTCAATCCTTTACCCACCTGTACATGCTGAGAAAATCAAACAACAGGTAAGAAATGATGCAATGAAGGAGATAATTTCTTACCCATTTAGCATGCCTTATTATAAATTTTATGACCCTGTAGGGGAGTACATGGAGTTGCATTTCCTCAATATACTTAATCCTTCAATCTTAATCTTACCTTCATCATTGGGAGGTAATAAGAAGGATGTAATTAATTTGCTGTCACAGTTTTATTGTCCCTTGATGATCAGTGACAGAGTAAATATGTTTTCAGTTAGGAGGTTACTTGAATGGCTTTGGTGGAAGTTTTCTTTCACCTAGCACATTGTAGAAATCAATTAGTTTAGAATGGTACATAAATAAAATCTGTCTAGAGCATGTATGTTTGTTTTCTTTTTGTAAGTAGAGTAGTTTAAATGTCAGCATGTTGTCCTCAGTAAGATGTATTTGAGCTCGACTCCACAACCCAACAACTAAGGAACTGCAATTGGGCGTTCTTCGCAGCTCACAGGGAGCTTGCCATCCCCTGTGGAGCCAATGTTATCACATGAAGTTGTCAAGGGTCGCAAAAATTTGTCCAAATATTTTTCTTGCACAAGAAACAATGATGAACATAAGTGCAACATTCATAGCAGTATATTTTGGGTTGAAATATAAGCGATGATCAGGTTCAATTTTCAACGGCTGAGATCCCAAGAGCATTTCAAAACAATGACTCGCATGTATTCAACATGCCAAAATTGCATAAGGATTAGAAACTATACAGAAGTCTCGAAGTAAATCTGAGCCATTGAAGGCTGAGGACACATGTCGACATATCTCTCACTTCGGGAATTCGACACTTCGGAGGATTGTGTGAGAAAGAAGGAGAAAAATCTCGAAGACCGAACTCTCGAAGTAATCATCCAAATCAGGCAGCCATGCGTCACCAAATCTCTCACTTCAGGAATTCAAAACTTTTGAGGATTGCATGAGAAAGCAAGAAAGGAATATCACCCAAAGGATCGAAGCCCGAACTCTTGAAGTAGTTGTGGACCATTGATCTCGAATCATCAAGAGTCGTTGATATTTGCAACAGTATCACCTGAAGGCCCGAAGTCCTGAAGTTAACGAGAGACTGCCATGTCAACCAGAATAATGTTTCTTCAAGAGATTTCCAGCCAAGTGTCCTAAAGTCCCGGAGTAAATCTGATCCATTGAAGGATAAGGACATGCGTTGAAATATCTCACACTTCAGGAATTTGGCACTTTGGAGAAGTGCATGAGCAAGAAAAAGAAAAAGGCTCAAAGCCTAAACTCTTGAAGTGAATCTCGACCGTGCAAATCAAGAGGCCACACATCACCAAATATCTCACTTTGGAAGATTGTGTGAGCCAACAGAATAAATCTCTCGAAGCCCAAAATCTTGAAGTGAATCTCGATTGTCCAATACAAGAGGAAATGGGGCAACATATCTCTTACTCTGAAAATATGGTGCTCCAGAGTATTGTAAAATCTATGCATCTAAAAGGCCCAAAGCCCAAACTCCCGAAGTAGTTGTGGACCATTGATCTCAAATCAACAAGAACCATTGATCTTTGCAGCACGGAGCATGGTTGATTTAAAAGTGGTGTGTGGCAACAAAAACAGAGTTTTCCCAAATCACAGACTGTGACAATATCGACGACCATGATTCATTGTGGAGACACAACATGCTCAAACGATAAAATTCTTGAGCGGTCCTGCAATTGAAACCATGGTATAGAGGAAGAGATACATGGAGGAAGGTGGTGAATTGTAGGATCAAAAGTAGTGTGGATCCAAACCGCCTTTGACGACCCCACAATCACGTGCTTATATAACGACAAATCCGACAGCAACACATGTCCTCCCCCTAGGCGTTAAGATGCGCCCTGATTCAGAGAAGGATTTAGTTAATGGAAAGGGACTAGTAGCTGAAACCTTAGCTCATTCCATAAATATAAGGCATAGAAGCTATGGCTGAGGAGACAGAGCTCTCAGCCCGAGGTACCATGATGGAAAGTTTATTCTTGTAGACCCATACTGATCTTATCTTGTGTCTGATAGGAGAACAAACACACAATATGATAGAAGGATGCATAGACAAAATATTTGAATGAGATGGTTAGGTCACACTCCTAGCAGTTGTGGACTGATCTGATTATAAATAGATCAGTTTAATATTTTGTAAAGGGGGGTGTTCTTCAGAGGCCGGGGAGCCGAGTGAGTTTCAGGAGCAAGGCTATGTAATTTTTCAGTTTGTATGGTTGAGGGATTGGATTGTAAATATATGTTATTGAAGATTCCATTGAATTGTTTTTATTAGACCGTCTTATTAGTTTATATGTTGTTTCTATTTTCCTTCTTTTCTGAATGTAATCTCTCTAATTTATGGATTGCTGAGGCGATGGAGGATTTGTTGCTATCATGCCCATATTTCATGGTTCATTAGATATTTCCTTTTTTCCTTATTGTATGAATGTAGTAGCTCTGATTCATGGATTCCTGAGGCAGTGGCGGATATGTTGTTATCTTTCCCATGTTCATCGTTCATCACTGAGACCCTTCTTTTTTCCTTCTTGTCTGAATATAATCTCTTTGCTTCATGGATCCCTAAGGCGATGGAGGATTTTTTTCTATCTTTCCCATCTTTCATGGTTCAACAAACATTTTCTTTTCTTCTTGTCTGGATGTAGCATCTCTCTGGTCTATGGATTCCTGAGGCGATAGAGGATCTGTTGTTATATTTCCCATTTTTCATGGATCGTCACTCATACATTTTCTTTCTTCTCATCACCACATAAATCCTTTTGTCTAGTAGGCAGTTTAAATACCTTCCTTATTCACGATACATATGAATCGATATCCCAATGGTCCCGAACTAATCTACAATTACTTCTGCTATCTTTTCCTCTCCCTACAGTCTAATTGATCCACCTACTCAAACCATTTTAATCCTTTTACTTTTATTTTGATGGGTACTAGGCTTATCCTCTTGCGGTGTGAGGGTGACTCTCAGTGCTAATAGATCCAAAGGGTTTATTTCCACTTGGAGATGGAAAATTCTACTGAAACACACTTTTAGTAGGA
The DNA here is from genome assembly GCA_032191745.1 of Picea mariana. Lineage (NCBI taxonomy): Eukaryota > Viridiplantae > Streptophyta > Pinopsida > Pinales > Pinaceae > Picea > Picea mariana. The sequence goes on along the minus strand of JASDQU011246136.1, from coordinate 1,544 downwards.
AGCTTCATCTTAGAGCCTTTACCATGGTTCCTAAACCTTGAAGGTTTAAACCCCTTCTTCTTGAATCCCAATTTTGTTTCCTTTTTCCAATATTTATGAGGCTCTTCCCTGTTCTTGAATTTCTCATAGAAATACCTTGCCTTCCTAATGGTGTCTTCTAGAGTCTTGGGTTTATCAAACTCAATTATGTCTCGATAGGTTTGAGGCAACCCGCTAATGAATCGCTGCACCTTCGCCTTTTCATCCTTGATGTAAGGAACATACCTCAACAACTCAAGGGATTTGTTGACATATTCATCAATGGTGAGTTGTCCAAGTTTGAGTTCATATAACTCCTTAGTCCTTCCATCATAGTACCTTTCAGATAGGCACTTTTTCTTAAAATACTTTTAAAATTGTTTCCATGACAACTCCTTCTCATGAATTCCTTCTGTTAATTTTTCAAAACCCCAACCCAGTTTCAGTCTCGCTGATTTTTCAGCCAAATTTAAATGCCAAAACTCCAGTTTCAGCACTGTTTCAGCATATGTCACAGCGATGTTTCAGCATATGTCACAGCGGTGTTTCAACATACGTTACAGCACTGTGTTTCAGCATATGTTACAGCACTGTGTTTCAGCATATGTTACAGCACTGTGTTTCAGCATATAAAAACTTAACAGAAAATAAACTTCAGAACTGAAACATGAGGAGTCTGAACATCGTTTTTAACGCAGAAATAAAATATCAGCAATATGCAAAACTCCGAAAATATAGACACAAAGATATTCGGTCTAACTTCGACCCTGGAAAAACCCACAAGGGGAAAACCAGTGAGAGAGGGCTTTGTATTATTTATGAGCTTCTGAGAAATTCTTTTACAGCATATTCATCTTCAGATATTTACACAAACTTATTTGGACATTCCTGTAGCTTTTCTCCTCGATTTCTGAACCAGAAATCCATACAACTGTACGGTTGTCCCAGCAATTTATGTTGTACGGACTGTCTCGAAATTCATGCCAAAAATCTGCTAAGACTCAATTTGTGTGCCACTAAGTGTTATTCGGCAGCCTTGGAATGCATGCCAATACTCCCAGAAATTGCAGTTGTTGTCTCTTTTCTTCAGCTCGACCTCTCTCTTGCTCTCTCTTGTTCTCTCAACAAGAATGCTTGAACTCCTCTTGTTCTCTCAACAAGAATGCTTCAACTTCCTTGTTCTTGGCATCTCACCAAGAACCTCTTGGCATCTCACCAAGAACCTCTTGGCATCTCACCAATAGTCTCTTTCTCTCTCAACAAGACTGTTGCTGCTTCTTACCCCAGAATGGGTGCGCCCTCTTGCCTTAGTCGACCTCATGAGGGAAGGTGAGGGGTTTTCTAATCTAACGACTGAGTTTAGATTAGATGGGTGGCTAAGATTTGGTGTCTCTTCACTCACCCCCACTTTAATCATAAAGTCACCTTTTAATTTGCATCTCACAAATTAAATGACTAGGACCCACATTCGGCAATTTCTCCGCCTTAGGCGCCTAGAGAAGAGAAACACTTGCCTTGGTACTTTA
>JASDQU011246135.1:1987-17468 GCA_032191745.1 Picea mariana | reverse complement strand
TTGAAAATTTTCATGGACTCCTATTCATGAGCTCTTGCATGGTCTATCCATGTTTCTGAATTTCTACTTCATTCTCCCAGCTGGCATCTTCAACTGGATGTCCCTTCCATTTGATCAAGTATTCAAAATACTCTTTTCTCCTGATCCTCTTGCTGACTCTCTTGTCAAGTATACTTTCCATCTGTGGATTTTCAGCTACAAGAATTTGTTTAGTCCACTGAACCTCTTTCTATTCACTATATTCTTCAGCTCTATAAGGGTACAAATCTGAGATGTTGAATATCGGTGAAATTCTGATCCCATCGGGTAATTCAATCTCATATGCGTTTGCCCCAAATTTCTTCAAGACCTTGCATGGTCCAATCTTCTTCATTTTCAGTTTGTTATGTGTTCCCCTTGGGAACCTTTCTTTCCTTAGATGTGCCAGAATCATATCACCAACTTCAAACTAAAGTTCTCGCCTGTGTTGATCTGCTCTATGCTTGTACTCTTGTTTCGAATTCTGCAATCGCTCCTTGACTTGGTTATGAAGCTCCTTCATCGCTTCTGCAAAATCCTCTGCACTAGCACTCCTGAATTCAGTTTGTTCCGAATCTTTCAATTCACAAACTCCTCTGGGTTGCATTCCATAAACAATCTGAAATGGACTCTGCCCTGTGCTTCTGTTGTGTGAATCATTATAAGCAAATTTTTCCTGTGGCAGAATGTGATCCCACTGACTGTGATGTTCAGTCACTAGGATCCTTAACAAATCTCCCAAGATCTTGTTTATAACTATTGTCTGCTCATCCATACGAGTATGATAAGCTGAGATAAAAGACAAGCTTGTCCCCAGCTTCTTCCATAGAGTCCTCCAGAAATGTCCTACGAACTTGGTGTCTCGATCTGTAACTATACTTCTTGGTAAGCCATGAAGTCTGACAACTTCCTTGAAAAACAGGTTCACAATATGAGTTGCATCACTGGTTTTCTGACATGGTATAAAATGTGCCATTTTTGAAAATCTGTCTACCACCACAAAGATCGAATCAAATCCTCTTTGTGTCCTTGGAAGCCCCAATATAAAATCCATGCTCACTGCATCCCACGACCTCTCTGGTATGGGTAATGGCTGGTATAACCCTATGTTCTGCCTTTTTCCTTTTGTGTGCTGACAAATTCTACATCTGTCCACAAATTTTTTGACATCTTTCCTCATCCCTAGCCAAAAAATTGAGCCATTTAATTTTGAGAATGTTTTCTCATGACCAAAATGTCTGGCCAATCCTCCACTGTGTTTTTCTTTCAATAGATTCTCCCACATGGATCATTTTGGAATACACAGTTGATTTCCCCTGAATAATAATCCCTCCTGGATCATATATTCAGTCCATTGCCTCTTGTCCCTGAGAATTAGATTTTCAGATGCCTCATACGCCTCTTTGAAATTTGGATAATCTCTGTACATGTCCTTGAGATTATCAAAACCTAATGTTTTGACTCTAAATTCCTGCATCAACAAACATTTCCTACTCAAAGCATCAACAACTTTGTTAGCAATTCCAAAAATATGTTTAATTATAAAAGCAAAATTTTGTATATATTCAACCCATTTTGCATGCTTTTGGTTCATCTTGTCTTGTTGAGTCACGAATTGTAAAGCATGATTATCGTTGTACAAAACAAACTCTTTAGGAACCAAATAATGTCTCCACTTCTTCAGCGCTTGTATGACTGCATAGAATTCCTTCTCATATGTTGAATATTTAATTTTTTCTTCATTCAGTTTCTCACTAAAGTATGCGACCGACCTATCATCTTGGCTCAAGACCACTCCTATTGCAAATTCACTAGCATAACATTTGACCTGAAATGTCTTACTGAAATCTGGAAACACCAGAATTGGTTCTTCAGTAATCTTCCTTTTCAACAAATTGAAACTTCTCTCTACTTCTTTTGTCCAGTGAAAAGATTTATGTCTTTTCTTCACCGTGTCCATCATCGCTGCGCTAATTCCACTGAAATTTCTGATAAACTTCCTGTAGAAACTAACCAATCCATGAAAGCCTTTAACTTCAAATATACTCTTTGGAGATGGCCAATTCTTAATCACCTCCACTTTATCTAGATCCATTTTCAGCTTATTTTCAGAGATAACAAACCCCAAATAAATGAGCTCTGTCTTCATGAACGATGATTTCTTCATATTTATCAGCAACTTCTCTTGTTGTAATATTTTGATCACTGTACCCAAATGCTTCAATTGTTCTATTTCTGTCTTGTTGAAAATCAATATATCGTCAAGATATACGATGACAAATTTTCCTATGAAATCCTTCAGGACTTCATTCATCAATCTCATGAAAGTACTAGGTGCATTTGTTAAGACAAATGGCATAACAATCCATTCATACAACCCTTCATTTGTCTTGAATGTCGTCTTCCATTCATCATCTTCTCTCATTCAAATTTGATGATATCCACTCTTCAAATCAATCTTTGAAAAAAAAAATTCTCCACCCAAGCAATCCATCAAATCATCCATTCTTGGCAATGGAAATCTATATCTGATAGTAATCTTGTTAATTTCCCTTGAGTCTGTACACATCCTCCAGTCTCCATCTTTCTTTGGGCTGAGCACTGTCGGAATAGTGCATGGACTCAAGCTTTATCTAACCAATCCCTTGTCCATTAAGTCTTGGACTTGTCTTTTGACCTCTTCATTCTCCTACGACGTCAATTTGTATGATTCTTTGTTTGGTAAACTAGATCCAGGTATAATATCGATGTAATGAATTATACTCCTGATTGGTGGTAATGAACAAGTTAGTTCATCCACTACTATATCAACAAACGCTTCCAACAACTTATGGATTTCCTCTGGAAAATCATCCACTCTTGTACTAGTTAAAACAATTTTAGGCTTCCTGACCACAATAAATTGTGTGTCTTCCTTCTTCTTAACCTCCTTAAGAAGTTCCTTCCCACTCATGAGAAGTACAGTGTTGCTCATTTCTAGTTTCACTTCTTTATCCTTAATCTGCAACAACATGTGAGTTCTTCCATTTTTCTCCAGGGTGTATGTGTTCTTTCTCCCATCATGAATCACATTCTTGTTATATTTCCATGGTCTTCCCAGTAATAGATGACAAAAATCCATGGGAATGACATCACATAGTATTTCATCCTTGTATCCTCCTATTTTAAATTCAACTAAACATTGTTTAGTGACATTTACCTAATGTCCTTTTTGTAGCCATGAAACTTTGTATGGGTTTGGATGTTCAATAGTCTCCAGCTCCAACTTTTCTACCATCTCTGTAGAAACAAGATTTTCTGTGCTACCACTGTCCACGATAACTTTGCATACCCTGTCTTTGGTCCTGCAAGCAGTCCGAAAAAGTTTGTTCCTTTGGGCTAGGTTCTCCACCTCCTTCTCTGGCGTTAAGAAAACTTTTCTCATCATCAATGATATTCTGCCCTCATCATATTCTGCCTCAACACTCCTTCCTTGATCTTTGGCAATGTGAGTTTCACCTCCTTCTTTCTTCTTATCTGAACATTCATAAGATTTATGTCTGTTTTTTCCACAGGTAAAGCATTTTATTTCTCCACCTATTCCTCTTCCTCTTCCTCTGGTTCAAGGAAAAGTATTTTTATCCACATACTGTCCTCTTTCTGAGCTTCCAACTCTCTTAGTTTGAGTTTGAGGTTTCTTCCACTCTTCTTTAGGTTTTTTATTTTTATCTTCGGCAATTATTTTTCCTCTGGCTTGACTTCTGCCTCACCCTCTCTGACTTTTCTTTAGGCTCAACTTCTCTTCAGCCTTCAGATCCATCTGATAAGAATCCTCCACATTCCTAAGGGTCATCATGCTCATCTCGTCCTGAATGTCGTCTCTCAAACCATTCATGTACCTACCAACCTTTTCATCATCACTTTCCCAATGACCTGCTCTGATGTTTATCCTGTAGAACTCTTTAGTGTATTCTTTCACTGTCATCAATTTCTGTCTCAAGTTCTGCATTCTCTGAAACAGAGTAATTTGATAATCCCTAGGTATAAATTTGGCTTTCATCTTTGTGAACATTCTATCCTAGCTTTTGATTTTCTGCTTACTTTTGCAGCATCTGTCAGCCTAGAGTTCATCCCACCATAATGTTGCATGCCCTTTAAGTGTTGTGACAACATGTTTAACCTTCTTGTCTTCCTCAACATCCTCATAGTCAAAATATTTATCCAGAGCTCTAATCCAGTCTAGAAGCTCTTCAACATCTAGGTTTCCTTCATATACTGGAATGTCCATTTTTGGTCTAGCACCTATCCTTGCAAAAACCTTGAATAGGCTTTCTTTTGTTGCATCTTTGGCTGCAACTTCTTCATTTCCGGCTTATTTTTCACTTTCATATTCATTGATGTCCCTAGCATCAACTGTGTGCCTTTGCGTTGTCTCCATGGCATCAATCCTGGCACGTAGTTCACGCATCTCTCTTTCCCTTGCTGGATCAGGTAATTATCTATCTCTTCTTCTTGGAATTTCCCTTTCCTCTAGTGGGTCAGGTATTTTCCTATCTCTTATTCTTAGCAGCATGGCTGAAAAATTCCTCCTTTCCCTGCTACAGAAAGCAAAGAAATATTTATGAGCTCTGATACCACAACTGACGCAGACCCCCCTAAATTCTCTTGTTGGAGTCCTCACATGATCTTTCAACTTCAGCCCCCTTAGAGTCTAGATGACTCTTTTTTTCCCCTCGAAAAATTATTTCACTCACTCTCTCTCTGAGTATAATTCATAGGTCCTCCTTAGTTATGCCTGCATGATCATTCACCAGCCATGAACTCCATGTTCATCACCCAATTGACATTGGGAATTTTCTATTTTCTTTTCGGGATACTCGATTTCACGATTTCACGAATCCTATGGTTGAGCGTCTTGTCTCTTCAACCCCCAAAACCTAGAATACCAAACTCTCACTTACCTTGCCACTGATTTCATCTTTTCCCTCTTCAAAATTTTTGGAGTTGAAATGTCGCGCAACTCTTCCTCTCGACTCCCAGGGTCCCAAAACCCGAATTTCTGAAATGCTAAAATGGTCTCCTTTATCCCGGGATTTCAAAACTTGAACCACCTTTCGACAACCCCCTATATTTCTGGTTTTCAGGTATCGGGAGTTCGAAACTCTCGACCCTAACCTTGTGTCACTACGACCCCTGAATTCTCGAACCTCGATTTACCGGAATGCCGAAACACACTTCCACAATTTCCTTTGTGTTTTGCGATTTCGATATTTCTGATGTGGAGTGTTTTTCCCCTTGTCTATGGGAATGCCGAAAACCCAATTCTCAAAATCCTAACAAATAATCTATTGTGGCCTCAGAATTCAGACCTTCCCCCTACTGAGTCCCTATCAACTGTTCTCAGAACTTCTGAAACTCTGAATTCCGAAGTCCAAAATTCCAAACTCGTCACTTTTTGACTTCACACACGAAACCTCCTTCGCATTTCGGGAACTTGATCAGCCAAGGTTTTGGCTTACACTTCGGAGTCGCGAACTCTGAATTCCCGAAATGATATGATGACCTGAAAAAATCACAATCGATGGTCCACATTGATTCTACCTTTCGAAAGTGGATTTTTTCGACGCTTAACTCCCCTGCAACTTCTGTGGGTCTTATGGTTCTCTCGATTTTGGGAGTTCTCTTTTGAGAATTCAGATCGTTCAATCTCTCTTCAGAGAACCTTCTTCTCAAATCAAACCTCCAATCCTTCTCTGGGATTTAGCCTCTACACAACTACTTGTGCTTCCTGTCTTTCTTTCAATGATTCGAAGGCCCTAACTCTCCTGAGCTTCCCTTCGCAAACTCAAGTCTCCTACAATTCTTTTGCACACACTCCTTATGACACTTCTTCAAATATTCCTAAATATTTGAATCTCTTGAATCTGTGCCACTCTGCAATAATAGTCCTTAAATCTCTTCAATCCTTAGTTTGTAAGTCCTAAGGTCTCGACCATCTTGTGTACACCTTGCACGACTTCTGTGCTTTTCTTTCACCTCAGTTGAAATGAGAACAATGGTATCCCTCCTGAGCTTCAGAGGTAAACTCTGAATTCAATCAACGCACTCTTTGCGGACGCTTCACTCAGCTCCTTATAAGAACTCTTACTCAAGAAGAGAAACAATTGAAACTCATTCCCTTACTCTCTCAAAATTCAAATACTTAAACATGAAATCATACATACATAGCATAAAAGGAAATGCACAACAGAAAGAGTAAACCAACCATAAGAATAACATTCAACATGTATACACAGAAAGTATTAGAACACCATGAGTCTAAATTCAAAGCTTCATATATTAATCTCAGAACTTTTGTACATGGATTCTTCTCTGCTACTCTCTATTTCTCCTCTATGCTAATGTGCTTGATCATACAATCCCTGATTGATTACAAAAGATACAAAGATGAGGTTGTCTATAGTCGTTTTCCCTCCAGCTCCTAAAACTGTGTAATCTAGAATTTAAATCTACCTACTTTCATTAACTAGTATAAATGCCTCTACATCCTACAGATGAGAGCGGATCGCTCAAGATCTATTTACAATATGGAAGTATGCCTTCTTAACTATTTCATTAATGTTTGTGCATGCAAACTTTCAAAAACATTTCAAAACATTTTTGACATGTGCCAAAATGTGATGGTGTTCATCCCAGTTGTGTTCTACCTCCATGCTTGCTTGTTGTTGACGATGCTTCTGCATCAAAAGGCCTGCAAGTGGAGAATATTTGGTAAAATGATAAGGAGGAGGTGAAGGTGATGGACCTTTCGATCCCCATTCCCATTCCTCCTCATCATCATCATCAGTTTTTTCTTAAGAAAATAAAAATTCTTATCATCAAAAGAAGTCCTCTAAGAAGTTTGAGCATAATATGTCATTATTAAAATTGGATGTTAAGTTCGAGTTGCCAACATATGATGGAGAATTGAATGCCAATAAATTGGAAAATTGGATCAAGAAGACAAAGGTATATTGTTGGTTTAAAATAATTATGGTGTAGGCTACAAAGATATAGTTAGCTTCTCTTCAACTAAGTCACACTTCATTAATATGGTGGGAGAGTAATATGCAAGTTGATCTGGTTCAAAAGGGTAGAGTAATCTCTTCTTAGTATAAGTTTAATAAGGCTATCATAAAAAAATTCTATCCACTAGCACATACACAGATGACAATGATCGAGTGGCGGCATCTGAGATAGGGTAAAGGACAAAATATTCAAGCATATACACAGGAATTCAAAAATAAGGCATTACCCCTAGGAATTTTGTTGTATGCTCATGAAAATATTATGAAATACATTTGTGGTATGCACTCATATCTTCGTCACACTATTCTAATGTTTATCCCTACTAACATTGATAATGTATTAGTACAAGATACACATATAGAGGCTAGTAAGGGTAAGCATGCGAGCCAAGATAAGAATCCATTCAAGTACAAGAAGAAACCAAAAGGTAAATGGAAGAGTAAGAAATCATCCATAGTTAAACAAGTTGAGGGAAGATCTACATGTTCTCATAGTAAAAGAAAGGGAGATGAGGAATCACAGTGTTGGAAGCTGCATCCAGAATTATGACCGAAGAAATCCAAGGATAAAGGGAAGAAGAATATTGTTGCATCAACTCATCAAGATATAGGACCATATTCCGGAGATGAATCCAATATCATGGCCAGATGAAGAAAAGATATATCAAATATCATTTCAAATTATTTAGTTCAATATTCCAATGTGAAAAGTGATATTGATATGAATAAAAGGAGCGATATTTTTCATGTCAAATTTATATTCAAGCATACAAAGGTAGATAGTTTATTTGAAAGTGGATCTCAGGTTAATCTAATATCTGAAAAAATTGTTAAGAAGCTAGAATTGAAGACAATCCCTCACAAAAAGACATATCCATTAGGTTGGGTATGTGACAATACTACGTTTCAAGTAACAAAAAAGTGTAACATCATATGTGCATTTACAACTAAGTTCTTTGATGAGGTTGAGTTAGATGTTGTGCCTCTTGACATTTACGACATTGTCTTGGGTATTCCATATATATTTAACAGGAAGGTTGTTTTCTATCGAGAAGAAAAAAAATATCACATTCTCCATGATGGGATTGAATATATTGTCATAGCTAATCACATCAAAACTTATGTTTCTTTAGCGAGCACAAGGAAAATAAAGAGACTCGTGAGAGGAAGTAAATGTTTTGTTCTCATGATAGTGAAATAGAAAGAAGAATACATAATAGATACTTTAGCTGGTTATGATCGAAATCATATGCAAGAACTGATCAACATCATATCTAATTGTGTTGATTTGTTTCAAGAACATATTCGGCTACCTCCTAAAAGGGAGGTTGAACATGAAATATATTTGCATCACGATGATCTTATTCCAAGCATTGGAATGTAAAGGTCATCAGTGATCGAGAATCCAAAAATCAAGAAGCAAGTTCAAGAGTTTCTCGATAAAGAAATCATCATACCAAACTACTCTCCATGTGGTTCTCTTGTTGTATTAGTTCGGAAGAAAGATGGCGTGTGGAGGATTCTTATTGATTTTTGAGCCTTGAACAAGATGACGGTAAAGGAATGTTATCCGCTTCCAAGAATATATAATCTATTAGATCAGTTAAAAAATGTTATGTATTTCACTAAGTTGGACTTGTAAAGTGGTTACCATCATATCAAAATTGCAGAAGGAAACATATGGAAAATTCCTTTCAAGACCAAGAAAGGATTGTTCAAATGGTTGGTTATTCCATTTGGGTTATGTAACACACCAACAACTTTTATGAGAGTGATGAATGATGTGTTCAAAACCTACATAGATGATTTTGTTATTGTCTATTTAGACAACATATTGATCTTTAGTTGAACATGGAAATATCATCTAATGCATGTCAGGAAAGTTTTTGAACTTTTGGAAAAGAATAAGTTGTATATAAATATGTTTAAGTGTGAATTTGGAAAAACTTCTCTGGTATATTTGGGTTACATTGTAGGGAATGGTCATTTGAAAATAGATCTTGCAAAAGTAGAAGTCATTGTGAAATGGCCCAAGCCAACTACTACCACTAAAATCATGATCTTCTTAGGAGTGATACAGTACTTGAGGAAATTAATTACTAATTTCTCATACATAGAAACACCTATGCATGCATTAATGAGTGCTAAATATGTATTTTAATGGGGAGGTAAGTAGTATGAATCCTTTGAGACATTGAAGGAAAAGAGAAGAACCATGCCAGTTTTGGCATTGCCATATATGTAACAACCATTTGAGATTCAAACTGATGCAAGTTGATATGCCATGGGTGTAGTCTTGATGCAACGGGGTAAACCTATATGTTATCATACTGAGAATTTCACTCAAGTCGTGATTAACTATCCAGTGTATGATAAGGAACTTTATGCTTTGGTACAAAGTGTAAACAAATGGAAGCATTACTTAATGGGAAAGGAGACAATAATTCATAGAGATCATCAACCATTACAGTATTTGCAATCACAAACCAAGCTACAATAGTCAAAACACTTCAAGTGGATGGGTTTTCTACATCAGTTTCATCTAGTGATAAAGTATAAGAAGGGTAATCATAACAAGGTTGCAGACATGTTATCAAGACTAGTAATCAATGCCTCTACAATAATCAGGTATAATCCTTTAGCACATGAAAGTTACGCAGAACAATATGCTAGGGGTGATGATTTTAAAGAAGTATATGATTCATTAACTCATGAAATAAACAATTAAACTATTATATGCATGACAGTTTATTGTATCATATTGGAAAATTATGTATACCAAGAGATGAAAGGATCAATATAATTAGAGAAACTCATACATCTCTCATCTCTAGTTATTCCAAGGTTTTTAAGATAGTCACACAATTACAAAGTTATTGTTATTGGCCTTATATGAACAAGAAAGTTTCTAATTATATCAAAGGGTCTGTCATGTGTGCCATAAGTAAACCTAGCAACAAAAAGTTGGGGTTATATAGACTACTTCTTCTACCTTCAAAACCATGGTAAAGTATATCCATGGAATTTGTAGGGGGGTTGTAGATGTCCATGAAATGTCATGATTATCTATATATTGGTGTGGATAGATTCAACAAGATTTGTATTCTAAATCCATGAAGGAAATAGGTCATAGGTGAACAAATAGCACATATGTTCTTTGCAAAAGTATGGGCTCATTTTGAACTTCTTACATCTATAATATTATAATGAGACTCTCACATTTTGGGAAAGTTTTGATCTCATTTATGGGAGATAATATACAATAAGTTGAAGAAGAGCATGGATTTTCATCCGCAAAAATATGGGCATGCGGAGGTAGTGAACATAATAGTGGTACATCTACTTAGAGGATACTGCAACAAGCATCCTACATTATGGGATGAACAATTTCCTTATATCCAACATGTCTATAATAATGTCATGCATTCATCTACTCAAAAAACTCCTTTTGAAGTATGTTTGGGGTACTTGCCTAAATAACCTATGGAACTTGTTTTTGATGAATCAAATCACGAATATGGACAGGATGATATAGATAAAGCTAAAAGGTTCATTCAAAATATTCAAAAGGTACATCAAGCAATACAATAGCAATTGGAGAAAATCCAAGCCAAGTATAAGGAAAGGAATGAAAAACATTGGGTTGATCATCGGTTTGAAGTCGGTGATCAAGTATGGATACATATCAACAAATATAGAATGAAAGGTAAAGGTAAAAATATAAGTCTAATCTAATATGGTTTGTTCAAGATATTAGAGAATATTGGTACTATTTCCTTTCGTTTATATTTACCATCTTACATGTAAATGTATTCAATGGTAAATGTTGAGAACTGGAGGCTTTATGAGCCTCTTATGATTACAAATGAAGATGAAATTATTCATGTTCCAACATTTGATTATTTTTCTCCAGAATATTTGGATGAGCTATAGGAGGATGTCATTCTCGACAAAAGGATCAAAACTTCATAGTGAGGTGATGTGGAATATCTACGAGTTGGCATCAAAGGGATAAAACAAAGTAAATACAAATGGATGAAGATCAGAAGGGAAATTTCATATGGGTGGCTAAAGGGTCGAGTTCCTAATCCCTTAGCCCTTATCCCTAGTCCTTACCATACCACATGAGCCACCATATAGCGTGGATGGATCTTAACACAAAGTTCGGTGGGAATATTGTAACCATGTGTTAACAATATATTATTGTATTCATGGAGGTGTAAGTTATATATTATGTATATAACATATGGATGCATGTTATAACAACCACTTAACTATATTCCAAAATTACGTGGGAATTTTTATACTATATACCAAGTTGTTGTAACAAAAGGTTTATATATAGTATGGTCGGTGGGTCTCCAACCCCCAACCAACTATATATAACATATAGTTTTAACCAACTCCCCTCATGTTCTGATTTGGTTACAAAACTAACTAAACCATATTTAAGTGCATGCTAATAATTTCAGATTTTGGTTAGAAGGGGGAGTATATTTAATGGTCCACACCCCAAGGAAGAGGAAACAACATTTTATGTAGATATTTTAGTCTCGTAAAGTGTGTCAAGAGTATGGAAGTTACGAGGATACACTATAAAACATGTTGGGGGTCATCTTGACTGAATTTCAAGTATTTTATATCATGTTTGCATGATTTTTTACCAGGAACTCAATGGGACACTATGTTTCTACATTTGAGAAACATGTAAAAAGTTCATTGTAAAACACAAGCATTTGAGCATTAATAAAATAAGTCTTTATTGAAAGTGCACCCAGAGAGGTAGCCCAATTTGGGTCAACTCTGACTTTTCCAACTTATATATGTGATTATATTATTTCTGGTCATTTCAAGTTCAATTATTTGCAAGTCATTTATCATTAAAGTGGAATTGGATAGATAAGTATTTCACATGTAATTTGTAAAACTGTCAAACAATCATTTTATTTCGAAGATCAAGTAGATGTATATGTGTATTTTAAATTATCAACATCTAAGGATTTTTTGGATCACTAGGGTTTAAATAGGTTTCCATGTCATTGGAATTTATACCAATGGTACTAGTTGTTCCAGAAGGATTTATTGGTACTCTTTATGCATATCTAGATCCATTCATCAAAGACTATTTATCATGTTTTCTATCTACATTTGACTAATAATTGGAGAAAGTCAATTTTTTATTTATGTAATCTAATAGAGGACTTACACTAGAAACCAAGTTTCCAAGTCAGTAAGAAATCATGTCCTGTCTTGTAGGAGGAATGGTTGGTAATTACATAACTACATCTAGCAGGAAAATAGAATATCCTCAAATTGGATTTGAATAGGGGGGACCTCAACCAATGTCAACCACTATGTAGGATCTTATGAACAAGTATTGGAGACTCAAATTGTAGTTGTGATCATTCAAGATTGCAACTTGACATTAACACTATTGCTGCAGTGGAATCTCAAAACTGAAATTTCAACTTGGGGCTTTCAGGGTTGGGACAGAGTTAGTGGGTGCACATATAGGTCCAATTTTTTATATAAAAGGTAGGGAATTAACATTCAAATATGCAAATTTTGTTATTCGAAGTGTAATTCCAGATTATTTTCCTTCAATATTTGATACAAATCAAAATGACCCATTAGACTTGGAGGAAATAAGAGAAGCATTTTGGAATCTTGTAGATATGACCAACTCTTATAGAAGAGAGAGATTCTTCTTTAAGAGACCATTGATATGTGAAAATTGATGAGTGTTGGAAAAATTGCACTGAATTTATGTAAGTGTGGAGTGAGTCCATGTGTTGATATATTCGTGAATTGACCAAGATGAAGGGGCATGAAACAAAGAAAAATACCCATGGATGCTTTGCATGTCTTGGTCCCAAGAATGCATATGAAACTACAAGATATTTGGAAATGAATGAAGGTATTATTCGTTGTATTGTGGTATGATAAGTACAAATTGCATGGGACTAGTTGATGGTGTTGAATAGGCCGAGGAGCCATATACTGGTATGTATGGTTTTGAGTATGTTTGAGGTGTCAACAAGTTTCAAGTTTTTACAAAGAAGGTAAGGAAACAACTGAGGCTTCAAGGTTTAGAAGATGGACATATACACATAAAATTGTATTTAATTCTTTTTTATAAGGGTACAAACACTGCAATTATTATCATGACTCCTCAATATGGGAGCGATAAACATGTTGGAGAATTTATAAAACAATTCTATCAAGAGTATGAATTTGAACTTGAAATGAAAATTACTAGGCCATAGGTATATGGAAATTCCAATGATCTTGAGGTACTGACAATTGCTACTATAATGTATTGTTTGTGTTGTCTTATCTATGTTGATATCACTCTTAATCAAGTATGTCTTGCACAAATTATAATTCACATTGCACTAGGTTCTCTGCTTCTACCAACTTAGAAATTTGACGTGGTAGGTGGTAATATGTTTGCATCACATCTAGTGAAAAATGTGGTACTAACTACATTTCAAACATGTGCCTTCTCACAAGGTTTCATTAACAAGCTAACATTTGGTGACAATACCTTTGGAAATGATGAAACTATAGGGGGTGGATGTGGTGTTGGACCAGGATGGAATGGAACCATGCAAGTACAATGTCACATGAAAAATAAACACATTATAGATTCTGAGATTCTTGAGCAGTGGTGTCCAGTTCTTCGTCATAGAATTGGGCTTGGGGATAATAGTGGTGTTGCTAGTTGATACAAAGGAGTGGATGGTATTATTCAAGATATTGAATACAATCATCCAATGACTATTATTCTATCAAAAAGACATGTACATGCAACCAAAGGTTTAAAGGGTGGAAAAAATGAAGGTCGTGGACATAATTACATGCACTCAAAGGTTCAATAGGTGGAAAAAATGAAGCTCATGGACTCAATTTATCATAAGAAAAGATGGGTGTAGGGTTTCTCTTGGGGAAATAATATCATAGGTTTGCAACTTGGGGAGATCCTTCAAATTTTGATTATGGAAGGTGTTGGATGGGTATGTAGTTCTTAATTCTATTATCATTCATAATTTATAAACATTGTTCATTTCCTCTACATGGTAAGTACATATTTGAAAAC
Source organism: Picea mariana (assembly GCA_032191745.1). NCBI lineage: Eukaryota > Viridiplantae > Streptophyta > Pinopsida > Pinales > Pinaceae > Picea > Picea mariana. Next base: position 3,305 of record JASDQU011246135.1, on the reverse strand, counting down.
ATCGTGCACTAAATAAGAAAAGTAGAGGGCATCAATAAAGCACAACTATTAAATGGAAATATGGGAAAAGTATCTACAATGATTCATAGATATATATGTTCCATAAATCAAATTTCAAACAATTGAAAGGGTCAACATGGTTTCTATTTCCTCTTTTTGGCTCAATTTATCGTGCATTTGAAGTAACCTACTTTTTATTTATGCGTATAGTGTAGATGGAAATTCAGTGATGCACTCTAGATTAGTTTACAATGTGAATGGAAAATGTTTCACTTAGCATTTTTTAATGTTTACCAAATTTGACAGAAATGTAAGAATCATATTTGATTTCTTTCTTTCAAATATATTGTTTCCATTACCTAGAAATATGAAGCAAGAGTGTTTATAGTATTGTTACTCTTTTGGTGTTGAACTTTTCTGTTATCATAGTCTTTTAATAATTTTTTGTTAATTCTTCCCTTTTATATTTGGGTAGTTTTCCTCAATTCATTTTAAAATTTTCCATATTTTTGTGTTTCTTATTACATATTTGTTCGTTCTCTCTCACATTAAATTTACCTTTATTATTTTCTATTTTTCTCAAATATTGTACTACATTTTTATTTTATTTTATATTTCTTTTTTCTTTTCAATTATCTTTTGTCTTCATTGTATTAGTCCACTTAAATGTCCAAAATCTAAGTGGAAACTATGTTCATTTTACTTGAACATCAATAAAATTTTGCAATGAGAAATAGTTAGAGCTTATTTTGGATATTAATGTTTCCTTAGTGTTGTTAACCTTTTTTAGAAAGAGGGTTTCACTTTTTTTTAGAAAGAGTTGATTTCACTTGAGACCTTATAACCCGAAATAGTGAGAATTTAATGTCTCCTAGGTATTGTAACTTTATTTTAAAAAGTTGAGCTGAGTTTACTTTAGAATGAAAATTTGAATATATATATATATATATATATATATATATATATATATATATATTATTTTCTTTCCTTTTCATTATCTTTTCATTCTTGATTATATTATTTCACTAAAACTATCTTGATTTCACTTTGGCATCAATTTTATCTTCGAATGAGAAATACTCAAAACTTGTTTTGGACATTAATGTAATTAGTGTAGCTATGAGTATCAAAGACAAAATCTAACTATTTTAAGCATTGAAATATGAGTGTTGTATTAATTATCTTGAAAATCCATGTTTAACTCTAACCACGTGTTGATAATATTTTGTTAAATCATGTTTTCCTATCATTATGAATTGAATGATGTCATTTCCATGTTGATTATCTCTCTATATATTTGATTTAGGTTTTGAAATTA
>JASDQU011246134.1:4120-17891 GCA_032191745.1 Picea mariana | reverse complement strand
TGAAATTTCGTGCTCAACATCTTCTCCTTTCACCTTTCTTACTGTTTCGTTCTTTTTCCATCCAGAATGGCCAACCCAATTCAGTCTCACTCATTTTCTTTTATACACCCTGCCTTAACGATTCCACTTCCCCTTCCCATAGGCAATACAAGGACATCTGTCTTGGCAACTGAAAAGCTAACTGATTTGTCATTATCAGTCTGTTTCTCTTAACGGATTCATAACTGAAGCGTTAATGTGTGGGAAAGAACAACAACCCTCCGATCACTTTCAAACCTTATCCGCACCGTTGGATAATCTTTATTATTCTTTCCCTTTAAATCGAGTTTCGGCATTTCGTCATTTCTTTGCTCAAGACTTGACACTTTCACATCGCGATTTCCGAACCTCCGAAATGAACTTTATTCTTGACTCCTTCTCTTCCCGTGACCAAGGGATGTGACCAAGGCTTTATGTAAAAGGCGCTTTCGCGATTTCGCATATCGCGAATTTGTAATTCCTTAAGTTGAATTTTCCTGTCATCTCCAAATCCCGATCTACAAAATTCCATAAGGAAATTAGATCAACGGTTCAGATCATTTCTTGATCTGACGACTGCAAATCCATCGTGACTTCACATATCGCGATTTCGCAATTCATGTTGCAATCCTTACCATATCCCGATTCACGAAACTCTGATATGGTATAAGATCNGAACTTTATTCTTGACTCCTTCTCTTCCCATGACCAAGGGCTGTGACCAAGGCTTTATGTAAAAGGCGCTTTCGCGATTTCGCATATCGCGAATTCGTAATTCCTTAAGTTGAATGTTCCTGTCATATCCAAATCCCGATCTGTGAAATTCCATAAGGAAATCAGATCAACGGTTCAGATCATTTCTTGATTTGACGGCTGCAAATCCATCATGACTTCGCATATCACGATTTCGCAATTCATGTTGCAATCCTTACCATATCCTGATTCGTGAAACTTCGATATGGTATAAGATCAACGATCCTCCTCTGATCTGGATCCAATGGCTGTCCTTCTCTCGCTACCTCGTGACCTCACGACTTGGAGTAACCAATGTTTGGACTCTCAACCTACGAACTCTTGAGTTCGCGAGATCTCTCGATCTCTCGCCACGCGTCCTTCCCAGATAGACGGTCCCGATTATGTTGGGATATCAAGTCTTTCAATGTCCCGGTTCTCACGACCTTGAGAACTCCGATCTCCTGATGGCTTATCTCCCTCGTAGCTTCTGCAGATCTGACGGCTGTCGGCTATGATTAAAACGCCATATCGCATATCGCGATTTCGGCATTTCTAATATTCAAAGTTCTTGTCACTTCCAAATCACGATGCCCGAAACTCTGATACAGACTTGAATCAACGATCCAGATTCATTTTTGATGATCCATTGACTACTATTGACTCGTGAAAGCTTGTTGCAATGGGATCCCTGTCTGATACAGACTTGCCATCAATGACCTCCATCATTCGCTGATTCGCTGTCTGTTGCCATCAATGACAACCATTCGCTGATTCGCTGTCTTTTGCCAACATGCATTCGCTATCTGTGCAATATTTTCCAACACTATCCCTCACAGAGGATAGTGACTCCTTCCCAGAAGACAACCTTTCTGACTCATAATCTGATGCCGATTCCTCCCTGATTGAAGAAACTTTCCACTTTCTTGACATTAAAATGATGTCACCCTATATAGACCTTCCATCCCTTCTCAAACAAAGGTCTGATCTACAAGCCAAATTGTTCATCCTTACTCCTGGACAATTTCAGCTTTCCAGATGCTATGCTTCTCAAATTTCTCAACTCTTTGCTCAAATTGATAAGATCCAGCAGCCAAGCATGGTGAATATCCAAAATTACAATCCCACAGATGTTGATTTTATCCCACCCAAAAGAAAAGAGTCTAGAGCTAAAAGTATTGTTAAGTATTTTGAACCTATTCAGGAAATTATATCAGAAGATGAATCTTTAGACAATACTATATTCCATCTAGAAGAATCAATCAAAGAAAAATAAGCATTAATTGCTAATTTATGGAAGAGATTAAAACTATAGAAAGAAGAATTGAACTTTCTCAAGATGAAAAGAGATGAACAAATAGAAAGAGAAATGTTCAATGAAGATACATAAATTGAACCATTTAAGTCTAAGCAAGTAAATGGCTTAGATGACAGATTGGTCATCCCTGTAAATATAAAAGTCCAAGAATATCTGCAATACACCTTAGATGCACAACTTGATACAGGTGCAATGAATTCCTGTGCTAAGCATGGAGCTATTCCTTCTTATTATTGGCAGCCAATAGATATCTCATTCAGAGCTGTCAACAAATCTGAAATAAAGATCAAATATATTGCTCCAGATTTCCCTATTCTCATACAGGAAGATAAAGTCCCCGTAACACTTTATTGTTACGACATCGGTGCAGATATACTGTTAGGACAAGATTTTGTGAATAAATGCTTACCTTTTGTTATAGTTAATAACTTTGTACAGATCACAATTTTGGGTAAAACAATTAAAGTACCCAGCAAGTCTTGTTATGAAACAAGAATTGCAGTAAAACAAACTTTCCAACAAATTGAGAATCTGCAAGCAGTCTGTTTCATATCCAAAAGATCATTGGTCATGCTGAAAAACATGGTATAGAAATGATAAAGGATATTAAAGAAAAGATAGAATCTGATTGCACATCAGATTATCCAAATGCCTTTTGGACCAAAGAAAAATATTTTGTCAGTCTGCCCTATAAGGAAGATTACACTCCAAGGCCACAGCAAGCCTCTACTAATCACATGTCTCCCATAGAATGTGATTATTGTCAAAAAGAGATTTCAGAACTTCTAGAAAGAAAGTTGATAGAAGTCAGTAGAAGCCCTTGGGCTTGTCCTGCATTCTATGTCAACAAACATAGTGAACAGAAAAGAGGAAAACCTAGAATGGTGATAAACTATAGAGCTTTGAATGATGCTCTACTCCCTATCAGGTTTCCTTTGCCTTCAAAAGAGTTGATGTTCTCAAAGATCGGGAAGTGTAATATATTCAGCAAATTTGATTTGAAAAGCGGATTTTGGCAAATTGGGATAATTCCTAAAGATAGATACAAAACTGCATTTGTTGTCCCAAATGGTCAATATCAATGGAAAGTTATGCCCTTTGGTTTAAAGAATGCTCCTTCTGAGTTCCAGAAAAGGATGGATGATATCTTTAATCACCTTAATTTTTTAATTGTATATATTGATGATTTGCTTGTGTGTTCTGTAGATTGCAAAGCTCATGTACAACATTTAAAGGTTGTCTATGACCTTTTGTATAAACATGGTTTGGTGCTCAGCCATTCTAAGATTTGTTGGGCAGATACAAAAATTGAGTATCTTGGGTTGATACTATCCAAAGGTGAAGTAGAACTTCAAGTTCATATTTTGAAGAAAATCTCAGAGTTCCCTGATGAAATTCTTGACCAGAAACAACTCCAGAGATTCCTTGGTTGCCTGAACTATATCCGTCAATTCTATGAAAATCAAGCAAAGGATGTCAGAATACTCCAGAAAAGATTGAGTAAAGTATTACCATGGAATTATAAAATGACTCAAGCTGTTCAGATAATAAAACAAAAGATCCAGAATCTCCCAAAGCTATATCTTCCAGATATGACCTTCCAGCTTGTATTAGAGACTGATGCCTCAAATAATACTTGGGCAACAGTATTATTGCAGAAAAATGGTCCCAAATTGGAAGAAGTTTGTATATATACTTCTGGATGTTTCAGTGAGACTGAGTCAAGATACCCTTCTTCACATAAATAAATTCTTGCTGTAAAAAATGGCATTAAGAAATTCAGATTGTTTCTAAAACCTGTACATTTTATTGTAAGAACAGATCTGAAGCATATGAAGGGAATGTTGTCTAATAAACTTCTGTTGGAATAGGGAAACAACATAATTCTGCGATGGAGCTTGTGGCTTGACGGATTTGACTTTGAAATCCACTACAAGCCTGGTAAGGATAATTGTGTTGCAGATCTACTTACTAGAGAAGCCTCTCCTCACCAAGACAAAGACAAAACAATTAAATGGCTTCATCCTCCCTAAGCATAAGAGATGCTCCTCCACCAGGATTCAAATGGATCCGAGTGTGTACAGATTGTGAATATTGTTTTTGTTCTAGTTGTTTAAATTGTCATATAAGAAGCAGTCTAGCTTGTATAAATATCCTAAATAACTGGATACAAAAATATAACCATAGTACTTCTTATATGGGTTATTTTAGAGATAGCCATACTATGGCAAGAGGATCAGTTACTGGAGGACCAATGAAAGGACAAAAATACATTTTATTATACACTACTTGTATTACATATGAAGATTATTGTAAAATAATGCTGCAGGCTAAATATGATGGATCATATTGGTTAATCTTCGAATGTTCAACATTCAAAGATACCCCTATCTGGTGGTCTGGTTGGCTGTATATTATATACTGGACTTACTGTCCAAGGGATGTTACTTTCTTTGGAACAAGTAAGGATGCTTTTATACAATGGTTCAGAGCAGAAATAGAAGAAGCTGCTCATTATGAAGGATGGTTTGTATTTAACTTATCATTCCACGGAAGTGAGCTGCATTTTGAAAAGTTTGAGCCACCTCAGCCTCAATCTTATAAAGTTACCAGTGAGTATTTTGGTGACTTATGTGTACCTGAAGATGAGCTAATACTTGCCATGCAAGGATTTCTAATTTATAAATGTTTTAGCAGACTTCCACCATTCTCAAATGAACATAGTTCTCCTCCGAGCGACCACTTTGACTATGGCAGTGACAGATCTTTTGATTCTATTGCTGAGTTCAATATTATTAACCGTATGGAAGCATGATGGGCCTAGTGCTATCTCTTTTGCAATAATTGATTCTATTCATGTCTAACGGGCTGACAGTGGTGTCCCGTCAGTTCCGTGGGTTCATGTAGAACTCCACTATGTAATCATGTGATCTAGTCTATTCGCATATTTGCGAATATTTTCTTTTGTCAAGTCATTCCGTAAAAGTTGGTATGGGTCCCCATATGGCCGAGCCTCTAAGGGACGAGATAAGAGCTGTAGGCCACATCTGCCCCATCCACTTGAAGGAATCTTTGGTTACCGACAGTTTCCAGTTTATGTTTACCGGTAACTTGCTAGAATTTGTATAAATAAGACTCTACCCTTCTCATTTATTCATTCAGAAATTGAGAGAGAATCTAGTCTGAGTCTTAGTAGTGTCGAGCAGTGTGTATCCTCTTCACTCGCCTTCGGGAACTTGTGAATGAAAAACACTGATCTCAAGTGTAAAATTGTTCTATAATAGCTATGTTATGCTAAATGATCCTACTCTGTAAAATTGGTATCAGAGCAGTCGGCCAGGAGCCTATCTGAAATTCTCTTTCTATACGCTAGAGAATTAAGATTGAATGCCCTGCTTTTCTGTGCAGTTATAGCTTAAGTACTATGCCTATTATGCATAATGCTATGCATTTAATGTAACCTGTGAGATCAGTTGATGAATATAAAGAAGTTTGTTCAGAAGTGATTCTTATTGGATGCGAGCCTTGTGTCTGAAGTATATGATTGTGAGATGTGTAAATGTTAAGTATCGAGTGAAGTGATCTGCTTGACTGTGGTCTCCAGCAGTTGCTGTAGGATACGTAAGACATCCGTTGAAGCCGAAGAAAGGTGTGGAGTGCTCCAGAGTCCTTTTCCCATAGTAAGTGTGATCTTACCTCTCGGTATATTTACTTGCCTGCAATATTTCAAGTATACTGTCAGAAGTTGCAGTAGTTGACAATGGCTTCACAAAACAACAAGTCTTCTTATGATTTATCTACTAATGTTAAGTATAAACCATCTAAATGGTACAAGCATTTTCTCAGTCAGTCCTCCTCCTCTACATCTCTATATAATACTAGATTGATAGCTCAGGAGTATGAGCCTGATGTGAATTGGAGAATGCCTGAGATAGAACCATCTAAGATCTATGATTTACCTATGTTTCAGTTTCGTGCTACTACACTCATCCGTTATTGTTCTCATAATGTGCCACTCTCTCTTGGTCAATCCATTTACCAAATACCTCTTATTCAGCAAGATGATATTGATTGGGGATTAGAGCATGGATATAAATATGTCCATCTGGGACTTATTCAGTTTGGGATCAATCTTTTAGTTCGACCAGGTTTAGATACTTCTGTTCTAAACTGTATCATTGATTCACAGAATAATACCTTTTCAGATGCCTTAATATCAGGATTGCAAGCTCCCTTACACAATGGCCCAGTTTGGTCATCCGTCATACCTAGATATCAAGTTTCTCTTACAGATCCCTACATCAATACTCTCCTACAAGCCTATGTCCAGTTTTCAGGCTTTGATATGGCTGAATATTCTGAAGTTTCCCAACTACATACCACTACTTGTCTACGCTTTGTCTCTAGAACTATGCCTGCTCTTAACCCTAAGTTACTGCAGCGCGCTACCAGTGAAAGCGTGGTGGTTGGTCCCGGCAATGTCACTCCACTTACTTTAGGTTTTTCTAAACTCACTACTGTTGAAGAATGGTCTGCAGAGTATGAACCCATCTCTTCCAGGATATCCCCTCCCATGGCTAGAGAACTCAAAATAGAGCAAAATGCATCTGGAAGAAATGTCATAAGAATAGGAAGATCACAGAGCACAAGATATCAAGATTTAGAAAGACAACTGTCTTCTCTTTCTACTAGTAGCTCTGACTTGAGTCAAAGAAGATCTTCATTCTCTAACAGATCATCTCCATCTTCCTCCTCTTTTTCCAAAGCACCTGTATATACACCTATTTTAAATAGATCCGAGTTAGATAATCATTTACTAATTCACCATAAAGGTTCTAAGAATTGCTATTATTGCAAAAAGCATATCGCTACTCAAGAGAAAACCTCTGAACCTTCTGTAAATACAAATATGCCTCATGTTCCATATGCTCCCAAGAATTTTAGGACATTCCAATAAAAAATAGAACACAGTGGCCAACACGCTAATTGTGCTGAATGTCAAGATCTAGCTATCCCTATGCTAAAAATGATCAATACACCTCTACCAAGAAGTGACAGAGATAAAAAGGATACCCTACCACATAGAAGTCTTGGACCAGGAAATCATGTTCCTGCATTCAAAAATGATTTGGTAGCTGACCTAGATTTTATAAAATATAGAAAAGTAGATGAGGAACCCTCTCAAGATACTGTGAGACTACAAAATTATGCAAACTACCAGTCAGTCTGTCTTGCATAGAACATATATGATATAGCGCAATATTTAATACAGACTAAATCCCATATGAATGGTTTGCATTCAGAAATTGATTCTTTAGAGAATAATCAAGAACAGATGAAGTCTCAACTTGAAAAGATTCTTGAGAAATTAGAAATAATTCAGACTGCAGTCTTTAGTCTGAAAGATTCTTTTGAGGAAGAGAGTAAAACTCCTTCCCCCCTTAAACTTGAAGATATTGAAAGACAAGCCTCTTTCAAATGGTTTGGTTCTTCTAGTTCCAAGGAAGAACAAAAACAACTAACTCTTAAACAACTAGCCAAAGAAGTTCCTAATCCAGCATTAGCAAGAATTGCTGAAGTTCTGGAAATTGCTGTTGAAAAGATAGAGTTAGTCAAGAAGCAATCTTCTGAATTAGAAGATGATATTTGAAAAGAATCACAAGCTAGATTCTCACTAGTTCCATCTATCAAAGTAATAGATGATGCTGAAAGTTCCACAACAAATGCACCTCGATCATCACATGATGATGCAGGTGGAAATGCTTTCCAATCTGCTTGGGAAAAGTGGTGCAATGCAAAATATGGTTCTTCCAAAAAAGTTCCCTTTGATCCTTCCAATTTTGCTGATCATGCTTCATTCTCACGAGAGAATATTGAATCTGCTCCTATCACGAATCTCAATTGTAGATCAAAAAATGAAATGATGATGATAATCCAGAAATGGCAAGCTTGGGCAAGGACCCAAAAGTTGATATTCAAAGATAAGGTAACTTGGATCGATTTAGCTCTAAGATTGACATGGGGATTTACTGGAAATTTTGGACTTTGGTGGGATAGAGTTCGAGAAGAAGACAAGCTTAGATTATTAAATAACAATACTCCAATTGAAGAGCTTGTTAAGGCTGTAGTGCGTGAATTCTATGGTAATATGAAAATTGATTCTAATTATTATGTTGATTTATTCATGAATCAATAGTTATGCCATATATCACAACTCCCAGAATTCCTCTGTACTATGCAAGATTTATTGTACAAAGTCCTTGATCCAGAAAATGTAGCATACCTACGAAAGTATTTATCTTCTATGCCTGGAAAAGTACCCAACCTAGTTAGAGATATACTTGAAGAATTGGATGTTGATATATCCCAATTATCTCTAGCAGGATTGCATGAGCATATTGTCAGGGCTCTGCAAAAGGAATGTCTTTGAAAGAAGGCCAATAAATCAATCAAGAAACAATTAGGTTTCGAATCTTCTATCTGTGATACGTTTGCAGAAACATATCACTTTGGTTGTAACAAAAAGCATTCAAGGAAGGGATCCTGTAAAAAGGATTGTGGCTGTTTTAAATGCAAAACTAAGTCTAAAGGATTTTCTAAGAAATATCTTGTAAGATTCACAAGAAACAGTCATTCTATAAAGAAATCCTACTTTAAGCACCGGCCCCAGAATCATAAAGCAAAGAAGTCGTCTTGCTTTATTTGTAAAAAGCCTGGCCATTGGGCTTCACAGTGTCCTCTGCGGTCTAAGACTAAATTCCAAAACAAGATTATGGATCTCTTTCAGTCTGGTTATGATCCTTCAGAATGGGAATTAGTTGATAACCGTTCAGATGGTGAATACCTATCCCTCACAGAGGATAGTGACTCCTTCCCATAAGACAACCTTTCTGCCTCAGAATCTGATGCTGATTCCTCCCTGATTGAAGAAACTTTCCACTTTCTTGACATTAAAATGATGTCACCCTATATAGACCTTCCATCCCTTCTCAAACAAAGGTCTGATCTACAAGCCAAATTGTCCATCCTTACTCCTGGAAAATTTCAGCTTTCCAGACGCTATGCTTCTCAAATTGCTCAACTCTCTGCTCAAATTGATAAGATCCAGCAGCCAAGCGTGGTGAATATCCAAAATTACAATCCCACAGATGCTGATTTTATCCCACCCAAAAGAAAAGAGTCTAGAGCTAAAAGTATTGTTAAGTATTCTGAACCTATTCAGGAAATTATATCAGAAGATGAATCTTTAGACAATACTATATTCCATCTAGAAGAATCAATCAAAGAAAAAGAAGCATTAATTGCTGATTTATGGAAGAGCTTAAAACTACAGAAAGAAGAATTGAACTTTCTCAAGATGAAAAGAGATGAACAAATAGAAAGAGAAATGTTCAATGAAGATACAGAAATTGAACCATTTGAGTCTAAGCAAGTAAATGGCTTAGATGATAGATTGGTCACCCCTGTAAATATAAAAGTCCAAGGATATCTGCAATACACCTTATATGCACAACTTGATACAGGTGCAATGAATTCCTATGCTAAGCATGGAGCTATTCCTTCTTATTATTGGCAGCCAATAGATATCTCATTCAGAGCTATCAACAAATCTGAAATAAAGATCAAATATATTGCTCCAGATTTCCCTATTCTCATATAGGAAGATAAAGTCCCTGTAATACTTTATTGTTACGACACCAGTGCAGATATACTGTTAGGACGAGATTTTGTGAATAAATGATTACCTTTTGTTATAGGTAATAACTTTGTACAGATCACAATTTTGGGTAAAACAATTAAAGTACCCAGCAAGTCTTGTTATGAAACACGAATTGTAGTAAAGCAAACTTTCCAACAAATTGAGAAATCTGCAAGCAGTCTGGTTCATATCCAAAAGATCATTGGTCATGCTGAAAAACATGGTATAGAAATGATAAAGGATATTAAAGAAAAGATAGAATCTAATTGCACATCAAATTATCCAAATGCCTTTTGGACCAGAGAAAAATATTTTGTCAGTCTGCCCTATAAGGAAGATTACACTCCAAGGCCACAGAAAGCCTCTGCTAATCACATGTCTCCCACAGAATGTGATTATTGTCAAAAAGAGATTTCAGAACTTCTAGAAAGAAAGTTGATAGAAGTCAGTAGAAGCCCTTGGGCTTGTCCTGCATTCTATGTCAACAAACATAGTGAACAGAAAAGAGGAAAACCTAGAATGGTGATAAACTATAGAGCTCTGAATGATGCTCTACTCCCTATCAGGTTTCCTTTGCCTTCAAAAGAGTTGATGTTCTCAAAGATCGGGAAGTGTAATATATTCAGAAAATTTGATTTGAAAAGCGGATTTTGGCAAATTGGGATAATTCCTAAAGATAGATACAAAACTACATTTGTTGTCCCAAATGGTCAATATCAATGGAAAGTTATGCCCTTTGGTTTAAAGAATGCTTCTTCCGAGTTCCAGAAAAGGATGGATGATATCTTTAAACACCTTAATTTTGTAATTGTATATATTGATGATTTTCTTGTGTGTTCTGTAGATTGCAAAGCTCATGTACAACATTTAAAGGTTGTCTATGACCTTTTGTATAAACATGGTTTGGTGCTCAGCCGTTCTAAGCTTTGTTGGGCATAGCCAAAAATTGAGTATCTTGGGTTGATACTATCCAGAGGTGAAGTAGAACTTCAAGATCATATTTTGAAGAAACTCTCAGAGTTCCCTGATGAAATTCTTGACCAGAAACAACTCCAAAGATTCCTTGGTTGCCTGAACTATATCCGTCAATTCTATGAAAATCAAGCAAAGGATGTCATAATACTCCAGAAAATATTGAGTAAAGTATTACCATGGAATTATAAAATGACTCAAGCTGTTCAGATAATAAAACAAAAGATCCAGAATCTCCCAAAGCTATATCTTCCAGATATGACCTTCCAACTTGTATTAGAGACTGATGCCTCAAATGATATTTGGGCAACAATATTTTTGCAGAAAAATTGTCCCAAATTGGAAGACGTTTGTATATATACTTCTGGATGTTTCAGTGAGACTGAGTCAAGATACCCTTCTTCACATGAAGAAATTCTTGCTGTAAAAAATGGCATTAAGAAATTCAGATTGCTTCTAAAACCTATACATTTTATTGTAAGAACAGATCTGAAGCATATGAAGGGAATGTTGTCTAATCAACATCTGTTAGAACAGGGAAACAAAAAAATTCTGCGATGGAGCTTGTGGCTTGACGGATTTGACTTTGAAATCCACTACAAGCCTGGTAAGGATAATTATGTTGTGGATCTACTTACCAGAGAAGCCTCTCCTCACCAAGACAAAGACAGAACAATTAAATGGCTTCATCCTCCCTAAGCATAAGGGATGCTCCTCCACCAGGATTCAAATGGATCCTAGTGTGTACAGATTGTGAATATTGTTTTTGTTCTAGTTGTTTAAATTGTCATATAAGAAGCAGTCCAGCCTGTATAAATATCCTAAATAACTGGATACAAAAATATAACCATAGTACTTCTTATATGGGTTATTTTAGAGATATCCATACTATGGCAAGAGGATCAGTTACTGGAGGACGAATGCAAGGACAAAAATATCTTCTATTATACACTCCTTGTATTACATATGAAGATTATTGTAAAATATTGCTGCAGGCTAAATATGATGGATCATGCTGGTTAATCTTCGAATGTTCAACATTCAAAGATACCCCTATCTGGTGGTCTGGTTGGCTGTATATTATATACTGGAATTAATGTCCAAGGGATTTTACTTTCTTTGGAACAAGTAAGGATGCTTTTATACAATGGTTCAGAGAAGAAATAGAAGAAGCTGCTCATTATGAAGGATGGTTTGTATTTAACTTATCATTCCACAGAAGTGAGCTGCATTTTGAAAAGTTTGAGCCACCTCAGCCTCAATATTATAAAGTTACCAGTGAGTATTTTTTTGACTTATGTGTACCTGAAGATGAGCTAATACCTGCCATGCAAGGATCGCCATTTTATAAATGTTTCAACGGACTTCCACCATTCTCAAATGAACATAGTTCTCCTCCGAGCAGCCACTTTGACTATGGCAGTGACAGATCTTTTGATTCTATTGCTGAGTTCAATATTATTAACCGTATGGAAGCATGATGGGCATAGTGCTCTCTCTTTTGCAATAATTGATTCCATTCATGTCTAACGAGCCGACAGTGGTGTCCCGTCAGTTCTGTGGGTTCCTGTAGAACTCCACTATGTAATCATGTGATCTATTCTATTCATAGATTTGTGAATATTTGCTTTTGTCAAGTCATTCCGTAAAAGTCGGTATGGGTCCCCATATGGCCAAGCCTCTAAGGGACGAGATAGTAGCTATAGTCCACAGCTGCCCCATCCACTTGAAGGAATCTTTGGTTACCGACAGTTGCCAGTTTATGTTTACCGATAACTTGCTAGAATTTGTGTAAATAAGACTCTACCCTTCTCATTTATTCATTCAGAAATTGAGAGAGAGTCTAGTCTGAGTCTTAGTAGTGTCGAGCAGTGTGTATCCTCTTCACTCGCCTTCGGGAAATTGTGAACGAAAAACACTGATCTCAAGTGTAAAATTGTTCTATAATAGCTCTGTTATGCTATATGATCCTACTTTGTAAAATTACACACACACACACNACAGCATGTCGCTTCCACAAGTACGGTTGGCCTAATAATACATCAGAAACATCAAGAGGAGCAATGTCACATAATACCTCATCCGTGAAGGGCTTTATGCTGTAGGGAAGGCGACATTGTCGACTGACGCGGAGGTCCCGTCCTTGGTGCAACCACCCGATGGTGTATGGTTGTGGGTGTGCTCTCTATATATTATCTATCTATATATATCTATTTTATATTATCTATCTATATCTATCTATATATATATATATATATATATACATTTTTCTAAACATTGTTTTATATTATCTATCTATCTATCTATCTATCCATCTATCTATCTCTATATATATATATATGAGAAATTTTGTGGGGTCTTTCTGTTTTTTTTCCTGCATATGGCCACAGGCTTCTAAGCCCGGGTGCTAGGGCCGCAGACCCTTTTCCTCTCCCCTCCCTTTCTTGCCCCCTTTCTCCCTTCCCCTTTTCCCCGACCTCCTTCTAGGTGCGTTCCCTCCCCCCCCTTTTTCTTTCTCCCATTTCAGGCCGCAAGCTTCCCTTTCCCCCAACCTAAAACTCTCCCTCTATACTTTTGTTCCCCTTTTCCATTATGTGATGAATTTTCTCTCTCTGAGGCTTGGTCACCATGGAAAACTATAACGACCTAGTTGAATACTCTCTATACCTGACTAAACTCCTACCCTGGACCTCACCACCTGGCAGTCCACTCTTGTTTCTCGCTGGCTCGGACCCCCCGAGCCTTCTCCACCACCTCCCTCCCTGAACTACTCCTCCACCAACCCTCTGGGACTCTTCACCTCCTCCTCTAACTGCCCCCCACCTCCCCCTCTACACTCAGAGGTCTTCTCTGCCCCTTTGTTATCCACATTTTTAGTTATCGAGATGATGACATGATAATGACATGATGATGGAAGATCTAACTCTTATTTAAGATCATTTTCATGAAGAAAGTTACACTTATCAGCTTCTCAAAATCACACTTTTGAAGATAGTACGCAGGCTGCATATATATTGTCCTGCGGAAATACT
>JASDQU011246132.1:18056-43897 GCA_032191745.1 Picea mariana | reverse complement strand
ATCTATCCGAGGCCTACAACGCTCAAAATAAAATAGCATCGTTAGATGTTATTTTACGAGAGAAACATACCCAAAAAAACATCGTTTAGGGCCTCAAAATGGCCCCAGAAGTTCAGGACCCGAAAAAAACTGCTAAAAATAGTAAACTGTGCGAAAACTGAAAAACTAAAAGAAGCAATGGTGGGTGTCCAAGTGGAATAGGTGGGTGGCTGCCAATATCCACCTGGATTTGAATGAGAGGTTGTAGGCTGTTAGTTGAGTGAGCACCTGAGATGGAGTCTTTCCTATTGTCCATGAGCCTTAGCCTGGATAGGAACCCTTTACCCTAGGTGGAGTTCAGTCCCAGCTCGGGGGTGACTCACTATTGAGAGTGATGAACAGTGTAGTCTATGGTTGGGAGGTTCGTGGACGGTCTGTAAGCAGTTGGTGATAGTCTTTCTAAGATAAGTACCAATTGTATGATAAAATGATATGTCGTTTTGTTATTTACATGCCTATGTTACCATTTTATCATATATGTGATTATGATTGCTTGTGTGCTTATGGGTAATTTCCTGTAAATGATACATATCTGTAGTTACTGTTATTTCAATATAAAAGTCATATGTTACAGAAAGTAATTGTTTGTTTATGTTTAGATGTAAAGCTTCTGCGAGCGTGTTGTATGTATATGTATTAGTTGCATGTAGTTTAAAGAGTAAATTTATGTGGCATTGCTTAGTTGACTACTGGGTATGCTATTGTATGTTCCGCGGTATGGGAATGAAAGTGTTCCCTAGAGTAGCATGGCTCGGCCTGAAGGCTGGGAATGTTACCAACTGGTGTCAAAGCATGAGTGGTTGTTCTAGAGTGGCGTACCCTGGCCTAGGGTTGGTCGCGGGAACGTTACACTATTCGTGAACAACAAGGATGGGACATTGAGATTGTGTATCAATTTCAGACAATTGAACAAAGTAACTGTAAAGAACAAATATCCTCTGCCGAGGATTGATGACCTCTTCGATCATTTGAAGGATGCGAAGATATTTTTGAATATAGACCTCGGGTCGGGATATCACTAAGTAAGGATAAAGTATGAAGACATCAGCAAGACCACCTTTAGAACAAGGTATGGTCATTACAAGTTCACAGTGGTGTCATTTGGACTGTCGAACACACCCGTTGTTTTTATGTGCCTGATGAATGGTGTATTTAGGGACTATCTAGAAAAGTTTGTCATAGTCTTCCAGGATGACATTCTGGTGTATTCCAAGTCAGAGGAAGAGCATGAACAACATCTGAGGATGGTGTTGCAAGTGATAAGAGAGCATCAACCGTATGACAAGTTGAGCAAATTCTCGTTTTATCAAAAATAGTTCCATTACTTGGGGCATATTATTTCAGAGGATGGGATAGTTGTAGATCCTGAGAAGATTGAGGCCATCGAAGATTCGAGAATGGTCAGCGCCAAAGAATGTGACAGAAGTCAGATCCTTTATGGGTCTAGCTGGTTATTACAGATGGTTTATCGCAGGGTTCTCAAGGATAGCTCGCCCTATCACTTCCCTTCAAAGGAAGGAGAAGAAATTTCAGTGGACAAAAGATTGTGAGAGAAGCTTCCAGCAATTTAAGCAACTGTTAACTAGTGCTCCAATCCTGAGGATTGAAGATCCAAATGAAGACTTTGTAGTGTGTACAAATGCATGCAAAGAAGGACTGGGAGGAGTCCTCAATCAGAATGGATTCGTAATTTGTTATGGAACCAGAAAGTTGAAAGAGCACGAAAGGAACTATGCAACTCATGATTTGGAGTTGGCGGCCATAGTGCACACTCTATAGAAATGGAGGCATTACCTCATGGGAAGGAGATTCGAACTGAGGATAGACCATAACGGTCTGAAGTATTTGTTTGATCAGCCAACCTTTAATGCTAGGTAGAGTAGGTGGTTGGAGTTTCTCTGTGAGTACGATTTTGATATCAATCATATTAAAGGGAAGGAGAATAAAGTGGTTGATGCACTCAGTAGGAGAGTACACGAATTACATGCTACATCCATTAGCATGTACAAAACTGATATTAAAAGCAAAATTTTGGAAGCTGCAAATGCAGATTTGCAGTACAGGGATTTGGTAGCAAAACTACAGCAAGGTGATATGCCACAGAAAGTGGAAAATTATAAATTGGAAACTGACGGAACACTTCTGTACAAGAACGAAATTTATGTACCTAATGTCCAAGACTTAAAACTTATGATTTTGAATGAAATACATAATGTGCCTTATGTTGGGCACCCTGGATATCAGAAAATTGTGGCAGCAGTCAAGAGCCATTACTTTTGGCTAGGTATGAAGATAGAGATTGTTGAATACATCGCTAGATGTATGGAGTGTCAGAAGGTTAAAGATGAGCACAAGCACCCAGCAGGGTTGTTGCAGCCTTTACCCATTCCTGAGTGGAAGTGGTAAGTAGTGACAATGGATTTCATCACAGGATTTCCCAGAACTGGCAAGCAGCATGATTCAATCATGGTGGTGGTGGACAAGCTTACGAAATCTGCCCATTTCATTTCATTAAAGACTACTCACAAGGCAGCGGATGTTGTTGATATTTTTATGAGGGAAATAGCATGATTGCATGGTATTCCCAAGATAATTGTGTCTGACAAGGACCCGAAATTTACCTCCAAGTTCTGGAAGGGGTTGTTCAAAAGATTCGGAATGAATATAAACTTTAGCATAGCCTATCATCCTGAGTCTGATGGGTAGACTGAGAGGGTGAACAGAGTAATAGAAGACATGCTAAGGATGTATGTGATGGAAAAACCATCGAAATGGGAAGACTACCTACATTTGGTAGAATTCGGTTACAACAATGGGTATCAAGAATCATTGAAGATGAGCCCATTTGAATCACTTTATGGCAGAAAGTGCAATACTCCAGTAAGTTGGGATAATCCAGTTGATAGGGAAGTAGTTGGGCCAGAGTTGCTCAAGGAAATGAAAGACCAAATGATGAAAATTAAGCAGAATTTAAAGGTTGCCCAAGATAGGAAGAAAAGTTATGCTGATAAAAAAAGAACCCACAAAGAGTTTAAAGTGGGCGATCGTGTTTTCCTAAAAGTGAAATCCAATAGAAGTTCCCTGAAGCTGGGAAACTGCGTCAAGTTGGCAGCCATATTTTGTGGTCCATTTGAAATCCTATAAAGGATTGGGCCAGTTGCATATATGCTTGCATTACCTGCATCCATGACTGTACATAATTTGTTTCATGTTTCATGTTTCATTGCTTAAGAAATATATACCTGATGATAATCATGTAATCGATTGGAATGTGATTCAGGTGGAGCAAGAAGGTGTCCTGCAAGTGCATCATGTGCGCATATTGGACCAGAAAAGAAAACAGCTCTGGAATCGAGCCATATGACCTGTAAAGGTCTAGTGGACCTGGTACGATATTGATAACGTGACGTGGGAGAATGAAGATGCTATGCGAGCAAAATACCTGCATCTTTTTGAAGATTTTGAAAATCTTGTTGATGTTGTGTAAAGAGTTGCACTGAGGATAGTGCAAAAATAAGGGGAGGGGATTGTAATACCCCAAGGACGTGCCCCAGTTATATTATGAATTGTAATCATGTTTTGTAGGCTAGTGAGTCGAGTATCGATAAGCTGGTGGGCTTATGTGTTTATTAGGCCGGAGAGCCTAAGTGTTATAGGCTAGGAGCATGTTTTTGTATATGTAATTATGCAGAACATTAATAAAGATTAAACATCATTGTGTGAACACCGACCACAAAGAAAGAGTGATGGGGACTAAGCTTCCACAAGGTGGGTAAGGCAAAGGGGGTTGAAAGGTTGGGAAAAGGGGCTAAGCTTAGGGGCTTATGTCCTTGGGAATAATAATTTATTATTATTCCAAAGTGGTGTGAATGGTATACTTTTATCCTAAATTTCTGGAAAATGGAACGCGTACTTGATGGAGTGAATACAGCTTCATGGGCGACATGTGTCGGCCCAGGCACATGAAATTTAACCCAAGAATTAAGTCGTCATGGGCGTTCGTTCTCCATTCGGGCATCCACTATCTATCCTAATGTGCGTCTGCACCTGATCTTTGCATACCCTCACGCAGCTCTGAAACCAGAAAACTGTAATTTTTTCCTGAGAAGTCGACATATATGTCGTCTAAACCGTTTGAGTCTGTGTTCGACCTCTGCGTTGATTCCTTGTCAAGCACCCTGAAACCAGTGGCAAACCTGTGGATTGAGACGTGACACCTGTGTATCCTGTGAGCCCAGCCTATCCGCCCTTGCAGAGCCAAGTCTGTACCCGAACTGTCTTTGGGTTGTTGCCTTCTGTTTTTCCTGAGTGGAATTGTGTTGTTGTTATCCTCACCTTGCGAGAATTGGGATGAAACTGGTTGAAGAAGCGGGTTTTCAGGTCTGTGGTTGAAGAGGCAGGTTCTCAGGCCTATGAGTAGATCTCTCCAGGTGAGAGAGTCTGTTGAGAAGTGGTTTTCTCCTAGAGAGAGTCCAGCACCAGCTACAGAGCTCTGAGAATTCTTGATCCGGCCTATTGTCGATACCGAGAGAGGGAGGTGAAGCACTGATGGACTGTGCTTGTGAAGGTGTATACTCCTAGGTGGAACAGGCATGTGGGGAATGAGATTTCGTGAGTAGTGGGCATAAGAAGGCTCCTGGAGAGAATCATTTTGGTTTCTCTGTGCAATTTTCCTATAACCTTAGCCTAGTCTAGGATTCCCTTGCCTAGGGTGGAGCTTAGTCCCAACTCGGGGATGACCCACTACTGAGTGTGATGAGCAGCGTGGTCTAAGGCTGGGAGGCTCATGGAAGGTATGCACTTAGTTGGTGGATTTACTACAGTTTCAAAGATAAGTATCATTATGTGTTTAATTTCAGTTAAAATGCATGTCTGTGATGCTTGTAATATTATCATGTATTCCGTTGCAATGATATTTATTGTTAAATCTATTTAAGTCTGTATGATGGAAATAATTCTATGTTAAATGCATTAATTTGATTTAATATGCATGTTATATATATGTGTATGTGAATGTTCCACGTAGTAGCATTGCCCGGCAATGGGATTGATGATCGGGGACATTACACCTTGGCTGCCAAATCTTGTTGAAGAGGTTTATTTGGCAATGGTCTGTGAAGTAATATCCTTAAAAAAATACTTAAAAGGAAGTGGTCCGACTTCTTGGCTATGCAAAGATGACTCTAAATTCATGGTTGCATCTATTAAATGGAAAACATTTATGGCTTCTATGCATATTATTAAGCGATGGTTGGCTTGGCTAATAGGGTATGGTAAACAAGTCATTATGGGGATGGACCCTTTCATAAGATATAATGCATCATACAGACTCTCAAGATCCTTAATACAACACCTCAACAACCTACATATTTACACATGAGCACAGGTGGCCATACCAGTTGAGACTGGTATTATCAAAGATGGATAGAGGCCAATAAGCTTGGACTGTCAGGGGACTTGGCAACAGAATGGAGTAACTTCCTTTTAATATTGAAAAGCAGTGGAATTGCTCTTAATAATTCAAAGGATAAGATTGTTTGGTCATGAAACAAGGATATGGGATCTGTAACTGTTAATTTAGCATATCAATCCATTTCTTCCACTAACCACAAGGATGGAACTAGATGGTGGTTTAAGCCAATTTGGAAACTTAATATCCCAAGTCAAATTACTTGCTTCATGTGGTTATGCATGAAGGATTGTATCCTTACTGGTGAAAATTATAGGAAAATGGGAGGCATTGGACCTTCAATTTGCAGTCTCTGTCTCAATGGTGAAGAGATAACTTCACATCTATTTATGCATTGTGAAACCACAAAATCCATTTGGAAAGAAATCTTAAGCTTGGAATTATTCCTCTTTAGAAGATAATTTGCTCCAATGGTTTACCCAATACCCAAAGATGAGACATATTCCCTTTCTGGTAATTTGGGGCATCTGGAAGTATAGAAACAAAATCTTATTTGAGAACTGGCACATACAGGATTCTAGAATAGTCACAAAAATCCTGCTCTCAATTAAGGATCACAATGGGACAATCGAAGATGACAAAATTGATTACATACTTAATCCAATGTTCTTTAATGAAAATCCTATAGGATTCTTTGATGGTGCAGTTGTTGATGATATTTGTGGCATTGGTATCTTTCTTAAAATAAATTCAGATCACCCTTACAGGGCACACTTTGTAGGTGGTAAAGGAAACAATATGAAAGAAGAAATTGTGGGGCTATGGGGCCTCTTACACTTTGCTTCTAGATTATCCATAAGCAAGATGATGGTAGTTGGAGATTCCAAGGTGGCCATTGAATGGATTAATGATAAATCAAATCTGAACATGTTATATTTAAACACTTGGAAAGAACAAATTAGGAGCCTAAAAGAGAAGTTTGATGAAATCAAATTCATGCATGTACACATGAAATTCAACACTTTTGCATATACACTTTCCAAGAAAGCACTGGACTGTCCTTTGGGATGTTTTTTTTTTAGGAATCCATAAAAGGGAATGTAGTAAATGCAGATAGTTATTTACTATTTTAAGTCAGATATCAATGTACATTGACATTAGATGAATTTCTTTTCATTTTGACAAGACAAATACATGATATTATATATCAACAGATAGCTACTAGACATAAGACAATAGACACTTTTTTGAATGGTTTAAAGTATATGTTAAAGTATCAAGACTTTTGCAGTGACTACAAGAGAACATCAGAATTTTCTGATCTATATGTAATTAAAAGGCTCACTTAATTCTAATAGAATAACAGTGCAATTGTTTTTTTCTATGTGAAAAAAAAAATTAAGTATATACATACTAAAAATAAAATATCAAATACTTATATAAAATTATATAAATATTTAAATGTATTTTATTTAATATTAAATTTTTGAAAAAAATAATTATGCATAATGTAAAATGGTAAAACATTAAAATTTTAAAAATAAAGCAAAGAATCGTATACTATGTTATTTTATTTATAGAGAATTAATATAAAAATTGTCATGAATATTTAAATATATTTTGTTTAAAGATTAAAATTTTAATTTTAATAAATACTAACTTTTCAACCAAATGCTTTATTTAAAGATTAAAATTGCTAGGAAAATCATTAGGGTTGCTTTTTATGAGTTCTTAAAACTCGATAAGATCAATACGTACAAATCCCTAATTAAAAGGAAAAAATGGTAATATATCAATAAAAGGAAAGAGCGACTTTCACAGCTATCTAAGCTTGATCCTGAGAAGTTCTAAAGGCAAATTATAATCCACAATACTAAATAAAATAATATGATTCCCTTAAGGGACTGAAACTCCTACCTTAAAAGTCCTTACAAGTTCCCTAATGCCATGGACACCACTCCTGTTGTCCCTACAGAGGATGAAGTTTTTTCTTTGGATGACATAGAGTTTAGGGTTAAGCAGCTTGCAAATGGGAAAGCTAAGGACATTGAAGGCTACCAAGCTTAAATTTTTAAAATCGAAGGGCCTATCCTCATCTCTCACATACACAAGCTATTCAATTTAGCAGTTAAGCAGGGCTTCCCGAAACCCAGGACGCAAAGCATCATTTTTCTTATTTTTAAAAATTAGGATAGAAACATTCCCTCTAATTATAGGACCATTATGATTAGCCCAATTTTAACCAAGCTATAAGGAATTATTTTGGAAAATAATATTAGCCTATGGCCAGAGACTCATGGTAAAAGAGCTAAAGGCCAGGCCTGATTTAGAAGATATCATTCAACTATGGACCATCTTGTTACCTTCAAGATCATCGCAGGGGAGTTACACAATACTAAAACTAATCTTTTTTGTTGTTTTGTTGACTTTAGAAAAGCTTTTGACACTGTTCCCAAGAAAAACCTTTGGGATAGGTTGGAAGAGATAAACATTCCTTTTGAATTGAGGGTTGTTGTAATAAGGTTGCATGAGAACACTATTGCCAAGTTTAAGAACATTGAGGGCTAGTCGAAAGAAATAAACTGCAATATTGGAGTCAAGCAAGTTTGTCCCTTGTCCCCTACCCTTTTTGGCATTTACATTGACAAGCTAGAAGATTGTTTGGAAGAAGCAGGTTGTGTCAGCCCTACTCTCACTGGTATAGTCATCAATCTTCTTCTTTATGTTGATGATATCATTATTATGGCGAGGAGTCCCCGCGATCTTGGAAAGCAACTAAGAATCTTCAAGGATATCTGCTCCAATATGGGTATGACTATTAATACTAACAAGTCTAAAGGCATGATCATTAAATCCAATAAGATCACTTATGATACCTTCATATATGACAACAAAAACTTGGAGGAAGTGACTTCATACAAATATCTTGGAATTGATATTGAACACAAGCTCAACTAGAACTATAGCATTGAGAAAAGGATAATTGGAGCATGGAAAGCTTATTATGGGCTTGAAAACAATTGTAAATCAGTCGATCTTTGGTTATGGGATAAGAAGAAACTCCTCTTTGAGACTCTGATTACGCTTTTTATTATTTATGGATGTGAAGTTTGGGGATGTAGTATCTCTCGAGAATCTTGGAGAAAGATAGAGCAAATCCAAAAGAATTCCATAACCTATAATATCAAAATTAAAGGAAAACACCCTATCTTATCCTCCTCTTAGAGGCGAGCCTTTCCCCCATTGAGAGCATGGTTATGACTAGATACCTAATGTATAAGAACAAGTTAAACAACATGGAAGAAAAGAGGCTTCCTAAAATTGCTTCAAACTCCAGTTGTAACCACCTTCGACTCAAGCGGGGATGGCATAGATATGATCAGTCTTGGCTAAGCCATTGGGGAATCATGGAAGAGACCATTTTGCAGAATCAGGATACTATTAAAAATATTATTAAATCAAAATTTAAGGAGAAAATGTGGTGTGATAAAGAGTTAGAGGAAAAAAGAAAATTAAGGTGTTATAAGGAGGTAATCAACCCTAATCTAGAAGATCAAAATTGTCTCTTTGTTTTGACAAGTGTAAAGAAAAAAATAAATGTTGCTAAGATAAGAACAAATTCTCATGAGCTCCATAGTGAAATTGGGCGTTGATCAATTCCTAAAACGATGTAGAATGAGAGAGTGTGTAACATTTGTGACACTAAGAGGGTTGAAGATGAAAATCCCTTTTTCTTAGATTGTCCAGCCTATACCCAGATCAGATCTCAATTCAATAACTTTTGTCACACTACCAACCTTCCTAGTCTTTTAACTCAACAAAACTATGGTGATCTTGGAAAGCTTCTCTTAATGCTTTTTAAGCACAGAAAAAAATTTCTAAAGAATTGCAAGTAATCTCCTACCCTTTTAAGGTTCAATAGACCAATTTGGTCTCAGTGGATGTTAATCATCATCAATATAAAATTTAAAAAAAATTAAAACTTAAAAATTACTTTTAATTAAAATTATTAAATGTTTGTAAATTTTTCAACCAAATAATTTTGTATAATATAAAATTGAGAAAATTAAAATTAAAAAACTCTATAAATAATTTAATTATCAAAAATTAAAAATCATTAAAATTAATTTAATATATTTATGCATTTAAATTTTCAAAACATGTATTTATTTTTAATCACTTGATTTTTAAACGAATGGAAGGGAAATGATATATTATCATAACAAAGTACTAAAAACATATATAAAAAATATAGTTAGTAATGAATTTTTTTAATGTAATTATATATTATTATTATTATTTATAATTAAAGTTATTATGAATCTTTTTTTTTAAAAGGTGAAATCTGATAATTTTACATTAAATACTAGCATACTCTAAAGTAGGGAAAGGGAACGTCGAAGAAAACACAACGTAGATATGTTGCAAAAGAAAAAGAAGATGTTTTTGGATACTATAATTTCATGGTAAAAAATTAAAGAAGAATACACATGATTGAAAGAGAATAGCGAATGGATAACATAATTGCAATGTGGGAGAGCAGTTACAACAATGGAAAGTTTTGCAATAGGTGAAATATCTCGGTGTTTCATTAAATAAAATGTATCATAGCCAACTAACCCAAAGCTTGCCTTTGGACATGTTATCACACAATTTGTAGATTTTGCAAAGCCAAACCCAATCCACGAAAGTGTGACAACTATGGGAGTACCTACCCATTGTCACCTTAGATAGCGATGATGAAATCACCACAAGGGGGGAATCCCAGTGACCCTAGGGGGATTGAGATGGAAAGTGAAATGATGATGAGAGAAACCCATATAGGTCAATATTGGAGATGAAGGAAGGCTTGGAAAAGAGTCTAGTGAAGGGGAAGATGGTTGTCAAGTGTTTTGTACCTGCAAAACAATACTAGCCATGCCTGGAACAAGACAAATGATCATAAACAAAGTCTTATATCAAAGGGGATAAACAAGATAAGCTCCCAAATTACAGCAGTATATATATATATATATATCAGCAAATAGTGATGTTACTAGCTACAAAATTAACCATCCAAAACATCAAACAATTATTGGGCAATCAACCCCTAAACATGTAGATAATATCTCAATATTTAAACACAAGTTTTGATGGAAAAATAGGGCTGCAAAAAGATTTTATCGGAAATATATTAGGGCAACCTTGTGGCTGTAGAAAGTTTTTGTTACAGCAGCAAGTTCTAGCCATTGAAATTCACAAGCAAGATACTCAAATGAAAGTTCTTGATGAGGAGAATAATTAGCACTAATTACTTGCAATTTTCAGTGGTAGAAAGAGTAATAAAAGATTATGAACTTGAGTGATTTGTTGCAACCCCAATGGTTGTAGCTTTTAGTTTATAACAGAAAGAGAATCGCTTGGATAAATAATATGCCTTAGAGGCTCAATGATGCTTATAACAAGTAAAATCAATCCCAACTTAGACAATTGCAATATCTCAACATCTCACGCATACAAATGCAATGATTTTATTTCTCCAATGCAATTTAGACTGGTGCCTTATCAATTGAGTTATGGGGTCTCTTGTTGTAAGGGCTGGTTGTGTTACCTCCCTAGGGGTGTAATCCTTTTTACTCCCTAGGGAAAACAATACTAGCAAGATAAATCCAGGAGAGTGTAAGCAATTTTACTCCTCCTAGCAACCTTTGAAAATTAACTTATCCAAGAAAAATGTGATAGATCTTAGTGGAGGGTGTATTCATTTATACTCCAAGGTTTTAGACAAGAAAAACCATGAAACAAGAAGAAAAACCAACAATATGCAGAAATTTCCTTACCAATTTCAAGAGATAGCAAGATAAAACCCTTCTTTACTAAGAATATTCCACCACAAAGCAAGACAAGCATCCAAAAGAGATAGTGTGCCGCTTCATTCCAATAGACAAGTAACTAGTATCCAAATAGCACAAGAGAGAGAGAGAGAGAGAGAGAGAGAGAGAGAGAGAGAGATGTGATTTTCCCAAGTAGGGAGAAAATTTCAGCCAAACTTTATGTAACTCTCGAGTGTGATATGTCTAAAATGAAAATGACAAGGTCTTTATTTATACAAGACCTTGTAAAATCAAATTGTCCACTTATCTTAGGGTAAAACACAAATTAAGGAGGCCGACCTCCTCAATTTTCCCCTTTACAAAATATAATTCAAATTTACAAAAGAATAAATCCCTAAAATATTATGTCATCCCCCCCCAGGGGTGACGTTTTCGCAAAAATGGCAAGACATTGAGCTAGTTGAGGAATTTGTTGGGGCTCTCAAGGCATAATGTCCATGCGCTAGGGTCTTCCTTCAAGAATCATTCCATATCATCATCAAATCATCAAACGCCACCAAGCCCCAGCCTCCCAAGTGTGACCTCATGCCCTAGAAAGTGACGTTTTCAGCCTCCAAGGTCAAGTGTTGGGCAAAGGGGGGCTAACCTTCCTTCTCTGGGATGTTCTCTCATGCCTTCGAAGGAAATTTTCATCATCTAGGTTGTCCCAAGGTGTGGGGTATGGCATCCACTCTATGGGTTTCATGCCCCAATGAAGGCCCAAGCAAGGCTTGTTCCTCCACAAATGTCCACTAAGCGAGGTTCTGCAAAGACAAGTGAATTCGCCCTCCAAGGGTCTCTATTCATACATATCATACCAAGTAAAATCACACTTAATACAAGAGCCACCTAAATATGTGCATCAAATCTATCTTCTCAAATTAAACAAGTGCCCAAAGACCCTATGCAATTTTCCAAATTTAGATATGGGAGGGGTGTCATAATGCCTTATTGGGTGAACCAGTTCCTCATGTAGGGGATGTTCACAAGGCTAATCCTTTCTAAGTTATGTAGTGGATGTGAGGTGGATGGGGTTAGACTTCTAGGTATGGGGTTTCCAGACATACAAGGGCTCGTATTGTCTCATTTATGGGTGCCTTTGTTGAGGGATAGCCACGTCCATTTTCTCTTTTTGTTTTTGAAGCATATTTTTCCAAACCCTTTATTAGCCAGTTAATTTGCAGGTGTTCCCAAGTTGAAGACAATAAGCAACACTAAAAAAGAAAATACATAGCCCACATACGCTCTACCTTTGTAGTACCTTTGCAACCATGCTTCCCAAGGTTGAAGTCAATAAGGGGCACTAAAAAGGAAATGCATAGGCCACAAACACTCTACCTTGGTTGGCATGATTCTTTATTTAGCTATTTAATTTATGGGTACCTCATTCTTTTGTGAGAAGCGTTTCATTGCTCTCGGGATCCCAAGGTGAGATTCTATTGCATGATGTTTTTTGCTACGGCACCTTCGAGCCTAATGGCCCCTTCTTCCCATGAAATGAGGTACATGCCCTTCTTGGGTCTATAATCCCAATGACATAAAAGATGGGTACATGGGAGGGAATAAGTAATGGAAAGTGGTAAGTATGAGAAGGGATGGTCTAATAACCCTTCAAGGAAGACCCTCGGTTACAACTCTTTCCCTGAGGGTGGCCACCTAATAGGAAATCATGACACTCACCAAGGTGAAACAAGGAAAAAGGCATAATTTCCAAGCATACGGTCCATAATCAAGAGAATCTTTAATGCAAAATATTCAAATGCCTCAAGCACTAAGGTGACACTTACCATGACACTTGACTTGTTACCTCATGGAGCAAGACCCACTATCTTCTAAAATAAAGTTGGTGTAGTGAATTCCATCACGACGAATGGAGAAGTATGGTGGTGAGGAAGGGCTCCATCTTTGTAAGTAGACACTCTCTGCCAATCCATCTCTTGGTACTCCATGTCTGCAACCTAAGGGCCTTGAGACATCATCTCCTTAGCTATCCCTAAAAATGGGGGATCATGACATATTTTAAATCTGTTAGAAGGAACTATGCTTCGAGATTGAAGTGGTATGTATGTTTTGGAGATTTTAATTTGTACAGAGGGATAGCTGGGAGTGTTTTATTTATTGTATTTACACAAAAATAAAAAGGAAGGAATAATAGTGACCTATGAAAGAAAACATCAAATGTGTCTTTGAGAAGCCTCTGTCTATCATTTTGGGCCTCCATTTCTCCCTTTTGTTAGTACCTAAACCTACATGCATAACTGCTCCTCTACCCCTAAGCCTACCTTATTAATCCATAAGTCTTCTTCCATTTAATCCTTTCTATCTACTTTATACCTTAATTTCTCTATTCTCCTTTGGTGTGGTTACATTTTCTTTAACTTAATTTCATTGTTTCTTCATAAGATATGTTCAAAAGTGATTACATAGGTTTCAATTTGTCACATCAGGGATGGATTGATTTAATTTCCCAATTTGCAAGGCTTTCCTAAGTTTATGAGGATAAACAATATTCGTTGCAAAAAGAGTGTAGTTTTTGTAGTGCAAAAATAACATCATTGCTAAAAGTGCACTACAAAATTTTGAATATTTCGACAATGCAATTCAATCATACGGGTGTGTTTCCCAACTTGATGAGAGTGACTATTTTTTCATTTTCATATGCAAGAAAACTTTGTTGTGTCAATATTTCTTTGTAGGCTGTGTTAAAACCCTAAATTTGCAAAAAAGAAACCTTCGATTGGTACATGAGTTGGGGTTTGTTATTGCAAAATGGCACAAGCAAAGGCTCCATTTTCCACAAGGGAAACCATTTCAAGTAAAATGAAGTTGGTATTGCATGAAGAAGATACATCAAAACAGGGGTTAGTGTCAACTATAGAAAAAAAGAGTTTTCTTGGATGCAAAAAGTATACACAAGGAAAAGAACCAGGAAAGATGCAGAAGAGATAAATTACTTCTTGGACAAAGGGAAATTGAGCTTGTACAAGAAGCCACAGTCATGGAAGTTGAGAAACTTTCATATATGAAACAGAGAAGAAGAAATAAAGGGAAACAACCAACAAATTTATCAAGAAGACCTAGGACTAGGCTCACTGCAAAGGCTATATGTGACCCTTCTTTGAAGACAACAAAACTAATTTTTATTTAGGATGATACTTCTAAGAGTGTTCTTGTTGATACGGAAAAGGAAGAAATAGTTATTAAAGCATTGAAAGATATGCTTATGAATAAAACCATAAATAAGCAAAGGCTAATTTATGTAGCTAAAATTCCAAAGCAAAATGATGAAATAGGGAAAAAACAGAGTATCATCCCTTTGATATCTAATTTTCCAACTTTACATTGATCTAAATAAACCAACTATTGAAGAGGATCCATGGAAAAACAAGGGAAACTTCAAAAAGAAGAAATATAGAAATCCATTAACAGTTTTGGTAAAAATTGCAAAATTTCATATAGGTGACTATTTTTGTATTCATCTTATAACGTGTTTCCTGAGCAAATGGGGTCGAATATTACAAAACTAAAACATGGGTTTTCTCAATAATGGGCCAAATTGAGTCATTGGTGAACCATTTCCAGAAAAAGTGAATTTTTTTGGAGCTACAGGTGCGGATCTAAGGTGGATTTTTCCATATTTTGCTGATTTTTCCAAATTTTTCTAGATTTTCTAATCAACATAGTTGCCACCTCATCAATTTGACATGTTCTTGATCATTAGAGCCAACACATGAAGACTGACTGATTTGTTGTGAGATATGTCCATTAAGATATGATGAGTTGGTTTTAGATCGATTATTTTTGGATCTTAGATTTGTAATGATTTTTGTATATTTAAGAAAAGAGAATGTAAATAAAAAATGAATCTTCCTCTTAGAAGGAAGCAGGGTTTAGTCTTTTTGGAGTGGAAGAGAAGGGAAATGGTATGTACTCTATAAAGAAGTTTAAAGCATGCAAACTTTTGTACTCGAGGAATCAAACATCGATGGTCATATTGTCTCTCTATGTGTCTTATTTTTCTTATCTTATTTGAATGCAAATTGAAATTTCTGCAAAGCATTGATTTCCTCTTGATCTAGTGTTAAATTAAATGTTTCTAGGATTTGCATTTGAATATTTTGTTTCAAGTTTGAAATGATATTTTAAGCTTAGAAATCTTCTTCACATAAGTAAACAAATTGTTAACTTGTGTTTATGTTTTCTTTGTGTTCCATCTACATTCAAATGTTATTTTGTCTTATCTATTAGTGTGAATGTCATGGACTAATTGAAATCTTGTTGATTACTTGGACTTAGTTGAAATATTATGACCAGACCCATACCCATCCAACTTATCCAAACTATTTGATCCATTTTCCCAACCCTTCAAACCATTGAAATAACTGAGGTGCCCTAGCTTTGTGCTATAGTCGTCTAGTGCAGACTTTAGGGATAACATCTTTTGGCATCGTTTCTGAGGGAGGAGAAATGAAGACATTATTCCTTGGGCGTACGACAACGAATACATCTAGTTCTTGATGGCGAACAAGGACTAGTAATAGAATTGACTATTATTATTCACCTGGTGACTCTGTGACTAAAGAATCCAGTGTCGACTCCACAATTTCAAGATGTCAGATACTCGGATGGTTGTTATTTTGGATCGAAGGTTTTCTCCTTTTAATTTCTTTGTTATGCTTGGTTTTCCAAACGTTTTACCTATCGTGGATGAGTGGGGAGATTGTCTTCCTAAATTTAGAGAAGATAAAGATGGCAATCCTACAGATCAGTTGCTTGAATTCCATGAATCCATGCATCAGCTAGGTATACATCATGAGGATGTCTTAATGAATATGTTCATGTACTCATTAGAGGGAGATGCATGGGAATGGTACAGATCATTGTCTCCTTCTAGTATATCTTCTTTAAAAGAGTTTCATGTAGCCTTTCATGAACATTGTAGAGTTAATTTTCCAGATGAGTGTCTTTTTTAACATTGTTGTGAAGAATTTGTATTACATATTCAAAATTATGTAGTTGATTCTTCTAGTAGTGTAGATGAAGGAAAATTTAATGTTAAAGAATTGGAAGAGTAGTCATTCTCAAATGAATCATTTTCTAGTTCTATTATACTGAAGGCAGATTTTCAGCATTCTATTGATGATGAAGTGGATGGTAGAAAGGCTACATAATCAACTGATATTGTATCAGAAGTTTGTGACAATTTTTGTTATGATGAAATTATTGTAGAAGCATTTGATGTCGTCTCAGATGTACTTGTCACTACAAATTTTTATGAAGATCATCCTAAGTATGATGAAATATATCCTTATGAGAAGGAACATTTTTATACATCAACACATATGGATTTTTCCAACAGCAAGCCATTATATTATAGTTATGGATCAGACTCTTGGGAAGGAAGCGAGAGAGATGATGTTGAGTTATCATATCATCCCACGATGTTTCTTTCTCCACTGAATGTTGATCAGCAGATTCAAGAGATCCATCAGTTTCTGTTGGACATTGTTGAGCCAGAAAAGGGAAAATTCATTAGGGAAGAACAACAATCCATTCTTTCTGGACAGCAAGGAGAGGTAATTCGTCTTGAATTCTATGACCCAGTGGTTATCTATATAGAGTCAAAATGGAATCAAAAAAATTGCAACTTTTCCTTAATAAAGATAGAATTCTGAAGCAGTGAGTATGGGTTGTCAGATCATTGCTTTTTATGCTTTTTATTTCTTTCATTCATATGCATTCTCAGAGATGAAAGCAAGTTTTGGTTAGTTGATGGAATATATGAATAGTTACAGTGGAAATTTTCTTACACTTAAGAAGAGGATTTAAATTGGTTAATGTAGGAGTTGTATATAAATTAGCTCGTTTGTTCGAGAATTTGTTTAGTTTGCAACATGTGATTGGCTTGCAGAGTAGTGTTTGGTTTTCAGTTTGATATGGTGTGCAATTGATTAGAATAAATTAAGACTCCATAACCCAATGGTAGGCACTTGGATGCAACAAGTTTGGTTTTCAGATTGTGTGTTTTCAGTTTATCACATGTGATTTGATGATATCATAAGTAGTTTACTAAACAGCATAAACAGAACATGTGCAGTGCAGTAGTTATAGAAACATAGAAAAAGTGAAGGCACAAGGTTTGAAGTTCTTGATGTCTCACAAGGAGAACATCATCCCCATTTAGAGCCAATGTTAGTACCTGTCACACACCCACTACAACAACTTAGATTTTTCGTCTTTTTCTTTGAGGAACAGGATCCTCTGGACTTCTATGGGGCCTAGCACAGACCCTCTCTTTCCTTATCCTCCTCCAAATGACCACAAGCTAGCCATAGCGCAAGCGCCTTTCGCAACTCGTGAGTCAGGAATCAAGACTCTCGACTCCCCTTTCTCCAAACACCGATACCCGAGATGCTATATGGGTATCGCTCCCTCCTCACTAGTGCCTACTACATGTAACCGTAGGCTAGGCCAAACACTAGCACCACTCGCAACCTCGCTAGTTGAGGTGTTGAGCTCTCATGCTCCTCCTTCGTGAATCCCCAAGACGCAAGAGGTCAATGTTGCGTGGACTCTGCCAAAACGACGTGTGCATGCCAATTGTCAACCCCGCTATACTCTACTCACGAGCTGTGTCGTCGTCGCCCGTCTCACGAGACCTCGGCTCTCGGCGTTTCGCGACCTTAGCAATCAAGGTGTAGCTTCTTCATCCTACAAAACCCCAAGCCACGATAAGTCAATAGTGGGTTGACTCTTTCCTAGTGTGACACGTGTCCACCACCGGTTACCCGCTTCCTAGGCTAAATACTATCGCTACTCGCATCTCGTGAATTCGCGAGTTGGAGTGTTGAGCTCTCATGCTCCTCCTTCACGAGTTCCTGAGATACGATAAGTCAACAATGGGTTGACTCCTTCCCAGGCGACATGTGTCCATCACCTGTCACGCGTTCCCACCTTTCTCTGGGCGCTTGTTGTTACCCCACCTATCAACCACATGGTCCCCACTTACGGATGGGTCACATGTTTACACGAGCCCTCGACGCTCAGCACTTCACGACTTCTACAATCGAAAAGAAACTCTCTCAAGTTCTGAACCCTCGATAGGTGATACCCACGAAGGTTCTGATCCAACGGTTCTCCCGTGCCTTGGATCCAACGGTCACGATCACGTCGTGATTTCGCGAATCGTGAGTTCCTGCAACCCTACCCTTGACCACTCCAAGTCACGAGTCAGCGAAATGCTACTTTCCTACCTATACAAAGTCTAAGATCGACGGTCAATAGGGCTCTGTCAGATCCTTGGATCTACAGTCCGGGATCCCATCACTACATGGGAAGGCTGAAAGGGTCAAGGTGTTAATGCCTGTGCTCCTTCTCTAGATCCATCGGTCTCGATAGATCTGGGGTATTCCCGAAATGATTTCGACCATTCGTCAACCAAATGATAGGGTATTCTCTCTTTCTATAATTGGGCTCGCTATCCCTTCTGAGCTTGAATCACGAAATTCAACTTCTCGGGGCTTCAAACTCCCACGACTCCGAGACCTTAGAGAGCTATCCTTCCAGCCCCAGACTTAACCATTTGTACATAAACCAACGATGACATATAAGCATACACATGCATCCATTATTTCCAGTTTAAAACACCAGGCAATCAGTCTACACAGAAATCATTATGGGCATATAAACACAAGCATGCATTCATGATATTCAATTCGAAATACAAGGTATAAAACACTTATCAAATTTACCAGGCATGATGAAACTGCTGAGAGGGGTGCTCGTTTCCACCCAATCATAGGCTCAATGACTCCAAACGGATTTAACACTAGCCACCCCCGAGCTAGACCACGATTCTTTGAGGTTCAGTCTCCTACTTCTAGCTCAACAAAAATCAAGGATGAAGCTTACTCTCCTTCTCCTGATGCAGGAAAATAATCTAGGACGAAGGTTACTCTCCTTCTCCTGGTATTCAGAACTCCCTGCATTTCCAGGGTTTCTCCAGTCTCTTTCGCGATCCCCGTCGTGCGCACTGCTCTCTCTCTTACCACATTTCCTCTCTTGCCAATTTCTGTCTACAAGGTTGCGTGTGGCGCGAATTTCACCGTTCGTGGTCAGGTCTGAGGGCTGTTACGGATGGGCGGTTCACCCCCATCCCCTCATTAACTCTTGAGGAGCCTCCCCACCTACCAATCCGACAGGAAATCCATTCCAGGATCAGAGAGTTGCTTTGGTTTGTGAGCAAGTATAAACCAGTACAATATTGGCTCGGTGGAAGTTAACACAACCATTCCAGGTCCCTTCCACCACCTCTCATTATCCATCGTGGTCTCTTTTAGCACATTCCCCTCCCAGCAGTCATGCAACACATATTCATAACATAATTTACATTCATCGACCTTTTATACTAAGGTTCGTCAAGTCAAACATTCACATCTTTGAGTTTTCCATAGTTCTTGGCCAATATAGTTATTTTTATAGACTGGGGGAAACAGGGGATTACAATTCCCTCCCCCTTAAAGGAACATCGTCTTCGATGTTCTATCTATCAACATGACGTGTATGTAAAGAAGTAAACAAAATCAGGTATGCTTGTTTCATGGCATCTTCCATTTCCCACATAGCCTCATCTGGGCCAAAATGTTTCCATTGCACCTTGACCTGTGCAATGGTTTGGTTCCTAAGTGGGGTTTCCTTTGTGTCTAATATGCATTGAGGTTCTAGCAGGAATTCGCCCTCCGGTTCCACCTGGATCATAGACCAGTAAATTATATGGTTAGAATCATGTACATATCTCTTCAATAATGAAACATGGAAAACATTATGTGCTTTTACTGTGGGAGGAAGTGCTAGCCTATAGGCTACAGGTCCCACTCTATCTAGAACTTCAAAGGGTCCACAATACCGAGGTGCCAACTTGGCACAAGCTCCCATCCTCAGGGAACTCTTCCTGGGCCTAACTCTGAGACATACGTGGTCTCCCGTCTTGAATTCTCTTGGAGTTCTCTTTCAGTCGGCGTAACTTTTATGTCTGTCCTGAGCGACCTTTAGATTTTGTTTTATCTGAGTCACTTGTTGTTCCATTTCTTTCAACATGTCGGGTCCAATAGTAACTCTTCTCACGGGATTACTCCAACTGACTGGAGTATTGCACAGTCTACCATAGAGGACTTCAAAAGGTCTCATCTTCAGGGATTCTTGGTAGCCATTGTTGTAGGTGAATTCCACCAGTGGCAAGTAATCTTCCCACTTTTTGGGTTGATGCATTACATGCATCCTTAGCATGTCTTCTAATATTTGGTTCACTCTTTCCGTATGTCCATCGGTTTGAGGATGATAGGCGGTGCTAAACAGTAATTTGGTCTCCAGACCAACCATCAAGGATTTCCAAAAGTTGGAAGTAAATTTCATGTCTCTGTCAGACACGATCTCTTTAGGCATACCATGTAGTCTGAATATCTCCTTCATGAATATGTTGGCGATATCTATTGCCTTGCAAGTCAATTTGACGGGGATAAAATGGGCAAACTTGCTCAATTTATCCACCACTACCATGATGGTGTCATTCTGTTTGGTCGATGTTGGTAATCCGGTGATGAAGTCCATGGAAATGGTTTCCCACTTTCATTCCGGGATTGGTAGAGGTTGTAAAAAACCTGCTGGGTGTCGGTGTTCTGCTTTAACCTGTTGGCAATCTATGCATTTGGCTAAGTACTCAGCTATGTCTTTCTTCAATCCAGGCCAATAGAATTGTTTCCTGGTGGTTGTGATCATCTTCTGGTATCCGGGATGACCAGTATATGGTCTTTTATGTAGTTCATCCGTTATGAACCTCTTCAAGTCATCAGATTCTGGAATATACAATTTGTTTTTGTAAGTTAGCAAACCTCCATCTATCATCTGGTAGCCTTCATACTTTATTCCTATGGATTCTTGCTCCAGGTACGAGGTCACGATCTAGAAAAATGTGTATGTTTCTTGTGCATTCCTGAATCTTTCCTTGACATTCATCTTGCAGGTGCTCACCGTTGCCAGATGAATCATTTTCATACTTCTACTAAGGGCATCGACCACCTTATTTTCCTTTCCCTTGATATGTTTGATTTCGAAATCAAACTCACTGAGAAGGGCCATCCACCTAGCTTGTCTAGCATTGAGTTTTGGTTGGTCAAATAGATATCGCAATCCACAATGGTCTGTCATAAGTACAAATTTCCTTCCCAGGAGGTAATGCCTCCACATTTTTAAGGCGTGAACTATGGCGGCCAGTTCTAGGTCATGGGTCACATAGTTGACTTCGTGCTCATTCAATTTTCGGGATTCATAGCAAACTACACTTCCTCCTTGCATGAGGACTCCTCCGAGCCCTTCCTTGTAGGCATCTGTGCACACGAGGAAGTTGTTTTCATGATAAGCAATCTTCAACACGGGTGCATGGGTCAGTAGATGTTTTAGGGATTGAAATCTTTCTTCACATTCTGGTGTCCACGTGAATTTAGCTCCCTTCTTCTGGAGGGCAGTGATTGGACAACCAATCTTGGAGAATCCTTTTATAAATCTCCTATAGTATCCTGCTAAGCCCATAAAGGACCTGATATCTGAAACGTCCTTTGGGCTAGGCCATTCCATGATAGACCTGATCTTGTCAGGGTCTACTGCTACTCCTTCTTCAAATATGACATGGCCCAAGTAATGTATTTGCTTCTGGAAAAAGTCGCACTTGCTAAATTTGGCATAGAGCTAATGTTCTCTTAACACTTGAAGCACAAGTCTAAGATGTTCCTCATGTTCCTCTCTATTCTTGGAGTAAATTAATATATCGTCAATAAAAACCAGTACAAATTTGTCTAGGAATTTGTTGAGCACATTGTTCATCAAGCACATAAAAGTGGCAGGGGCATTAGTTAATCCAAATGGTACTACCACAAATTCATAGTGACCATATCTCATCCTGAAGGCAGTTTTGTAGATGTCTTCACCCTTGATTCGGACTTGATGGTATCTAGATCTCAAGTCAATATTTGAGAAGATGGAAGCACCTCCCAATTGATCGAACAGGGCATCGATCATGGGTAAGGGGTACTTGTTACTTGTTATTTGTCTATAATCTATGCATAGTCGGAGGGTACCATCTTTCTTCTTTACAAACAGAACAGGTGCTCCCCATGGAGACACGCTGGGCCGGATATAGCCTTTGTCCATCATTTCTTTTAGTTGTAATTAAAGCTCAACTAGCTCGGGTGTGCTCATCCTGTAGGGTGTCCTAGACACTGGCACCGCTCCCGATGCAAGTTCTATCGAGAAATCAATGTCCCTTCTCGGAGGTAGACCTAGTACCTCTTCCGAAAATACATCTCTATATTCTCTCAGTGTGGGGTGGTCTTCAAGGCTTGGTTTGTCATCTTCAACTGATCCCAACACCTGTATCGTATAAAGTAGACATCTCTTTCTGCAATACTTTCTCATTTGAAGGGCTGATATTCGTCTCACCAAGACAGATTTTTGGATCCCTCGAAGGGTTGTCCTTCTTCCTTCTTCACCTACACATTCTAAGGTTTTATGGTAATAGTCCAGTCTAGCTTTATATGTGGCTAGCCAGTCCATTCCAATCAACAGGTCATATGATCCTAGGGGTAGTATGTTAAGGGTTGCTTGGGTGGGGAATTCACCCATAGTGAATTGGGAAGTTGGTATGACCTCCGCTACCTTTCTTTTGGTGCCAGTGGCTAACTGTACCAACCATGGCTTGGCGTGTTTATGTGGTTGTAATTTACACTTATCAACAGCCTTAGGGGATATATAACTCAAATTTGAACCAGGGTCAATTAGAATAGACACTAGATGGTTGGTGATCATACCTTCTATATCCACCACTGAAGCTTGGTGGTCATCTTGTTTATTATCCAAGGCTGCATAAATCTGTGGCACACTCCTGGCCACGTCATTGACGGTGGTAGCTTCTTGAACGTTGTAAATTCTCTGACTGTTCTGTTGTCGATGCAGGCAGTCCCTCAATAGATGTTCTTCTTCACAACCCCAACATTTCAAGGGTTCTCTCTTTGGGTTATCAATCTTTCCTGGGGTAGATCCAGAAGGTTTATTTCTGCTCTAGGAGGGGAAATTCTGTTGGTGTACACTTCGGGTTGGGAAGCTCATCCTTGAGTCCTTCTTATAGTTTTTAAATCTTGGGGATTTAAACCCCTTTTTCTGGAATCCCAAACTATTCTTTTGCTTCCAATTTTCACGAGGTTCTATCCAATGCCCCAGCTGTTCGTAACAATATCATGCCTTCCAGATAGTGTCTTCTAGGGTCTTTGGCTCATCAAACTCAATCATGTTCTGATAGTCCTTAGGTAGTCCACTGATGAATCGTTGCACCTTTTCCTTCTCTGCTTTTATATAGGGTACGTACCTCAGCAATTCGAGGAATCTGCTGACATATTCCTCTATGGTGCGTTGCCCTAGTTTGAGTTCATAGAATTATTTAGTCTTTTCATCAAAATACTTTTCCAACAGATACTTATTTCTGAAGTATTTCTCAAACCATTCCCAAGATAGGTCCTCTTCGTGAATCCCTTTTACATTCTTAAGGTCTTCCCACCAAATGGAAGCCTTTCCATTCAAGTTAAAAGTGGCTACTCGGGCCTTCAAGTTTTTTGAGTAGTCATGGACTCTAAAATACTTCTTTAGTCCAAGCAGCCAGGCCTCTGCTTCCTCCCCCTTCTTTATTTCACCGTCGAAAGAGGGTGGTTTGGCCTTCTTGAATTCTTCAAGATTATGACTTTTGGAATTCTTTCGCTTCTTCCATTTTCTTCGGGAATAAGAACCAGTTCTACTACTAGAAGATCCCTTCGAGTCGCCAGTTTCCTTTCCAGAGGAATCATCCGACGCTTGTCCCTTATCTTTGGGGTGGACCTTTCTCGAGGTGCTCTTCCCAGTGTGGCCACTTAAAAGACCACGTTCTCGTATCTCAGGTGGACTTCGACTTTTCTTTGTCTGTCGTCGGTCTGCGTGACTGGTGTCAGGTTCATGCTGCAATTTTCTTTGTATGTCGGATAAACTTTGTAGCAAGACTGCATTAATTTCTATCTGCTTCTCTTGCTCTTTTATCAACCTCTCGTTGTCAGCCTTGCAGCTTTGTAGTTCGACCATGAGGCTTCTCACAGTCTCAGCCAGATCGGGAGGGGTTTCTACCACTCTCCTTTCATCAGACTCTTCGTCTCTATTGTGGGAGCCATCCCCCACTTCGTGGTGCGTCACCATTCTATGCGTCTACAGTTTCCCGCAATTGATCGTCCGTTTGTGTGCAGGAAAAACACTTGTTGTTAGTCAATATTTACATTCATTTATGACCAGCGCATAATTCATATTTTTCAAATGCATACACACAATAGGAATTTTCATTCTTAACTTTGACTTTTGATAAAGGGGTTAAGATAGAAGGTTACTCTTTTTAAAAGTACTTCAAATGGAGTTTTTGCGCAACTCGTTCATGAGCCCAAGCAGGCCAAGTGTTTTAACCATGCTCTGATGCCAATTTGTCACACACCCACTACAGCAACTTAGATTTTTCATCTTTTTCTTCAAGGAACAGGATCCTTGGGAATCCTATGGGGCCTAGCACAGACCCTCTCTTTCCTTATCCTCCTCCAAACGACCATAAGCTGGCCATAGCGCAAGCGCCTTTCGCAACTCGTGAGTCAAGAATCAAGACTCTCGATTCCCCTTTCTCCAAACACCGATACCCAAGATGTTATACGGGTATGGCTCCCTCCTCACTAGAGCCTGCTACATGTAACCGTAGGCTAGGCCAAACACTAGCACCACTCGCAACCTCGCCAGTTGAGGTTTTGAGCTCTCATTCTCCTCCTTCGCAAATCATCGAAGACGCGAGAGGTCAATGTTGCGTGGACTCTGCCAAAATGACGCACGCACGGCACTTGTCAACCCCGCTATACTCTACTCAAGAGCTATGTCGCCGTCGCCCGTCTCATGAGACCTCGGCTCTCGGCATTTCGCGACCTTAGCGATCAAGGTGCAGCTTCTTCATCCTACAAAACCCCGAGCCACGATAAGTCAACAGTGGGTTGACTCTTTCCTAGTGTGACACGTGTCCACCATCAGTTACCCGCTTCCTAGGCTAAATACTATTGCTACTCGCATCTCACGACTTCGCAAGTTGGAGTGTTGAGCCCTCATGCTCCTCCTTCGCGAGTTCCTGAGATACAATAAGTCAACAATGGGTTGACTCCTTCCCAGGCGACATCTGTCCATCACCTGTCACTCGTTCCCACCTTTCTCTGGGCGCTTGTCGTTACGCCACCTGTCAACCACGCGGTCCCCACTTATGGATGGGTCACATGTTTACACAAGCCCTCGGCGCTCGGCACTTCACGACTTCTACAATCGAAAAGAAACTCTCTCAAGTTCTGAACCCCCGATAGGCGATATCCACGAAGGTTCTGATCCAACGGTTCTCCCGTGCCTTGGATCCAATGGTCACGATCACGTCGCGATTTCACAAATCATGAGTTCATGCT
>JASDQU011246132.1:2062-17956 GCA_032191745.1 Picea mariana | reverse complement strand
GCAAGGTTGCGTCTGGCGCGAATTCCGCCATCCGTGGTCAGGTCTGAGGGTTGTTACGGATGGTTGGTTCAACCCCATCCCCTCATTAACTCTTGAGGAGCCTCCCCACCTACCAATCTGACGGGAAATCCATTCCAAGATCAGAGAGTTGCTTTGGTTTGTGAGCAAGTATAAACCAGTACAGTACTCGCTCGGTGGAAGTTAATGCAACCATTCCAGGTCCCTTCCACCACCTCTCATTAGCCATCGTGGTCTCTTTTAGCACATTCCCCTCCCAGTAGTCATGCAACACATATTCATAACATAATTTACATTCATCGACCTTTTATACAAAGGTCCGTCAAGTCAAACATTCACATCTTTGAGTTTGCCATAGTTCTTGGCCAATATAGTTATTTTTATAGATAGGGGGTTACAGTACCTAAACCTACATGCATAAATTATCTTCTACCCCTAATCCTAGCTTATTAATCCATAAGTCTTCTTCCATTTAATCATTTATATCTTCTTTATACCTTAATTGCTTTGTTCGCCTTTGGTGTGGTTGCGTTTGCTTTAACTTAATTTCATTGTTTCTTCATAAGATATGTTCAAAACTGATTACATAGGTTTCAATTTGTCACGTCATGGATGCATTGATTTAATTTCCTAATTTGCAAGGCTTTCCTAAGTTTCTAAGAATAAACAATATTCGTTGCAAAAAGAGTGTAGTTTTTGTAGCGCAAAAATAGCATCATTGTTAAAAGTGCGCTACAAAAATCTGAATATTCCGACAGTGCATTTCAATCATGCAAGCGTGTTTCCCAACTTGATGAGAGTGACTACTTTTTCATTTTCATATGCAAGAAAACTCTGTTGTGTCAATATTTCTTTGGAGATTGTGTTAGAACCCTAATTTTGCAGAAAAGAAACCTTTGATCGGTACAAGAGCTAGGGTTTGTTATTGCAAAATGGCACAAGTAAAGGCTCCAATTGCCACAAGGGAAACCAAGCCAAGTCAAAGGAAGTTGATCTTGCATGGAGAAGATACAACAAAACATGGATTACTGTCAACTACAGAAAAACAGAGTTTTCTTGAATGCAAAAAGTATACACCAGAAAAAGAACAAGGAAAGATGCAGAAGAGCTAAATTACTTCTTGGACAAAGGGAAATTCAGCATGTACAAGAAGCCACAGTCATGGATGTTGAGAAACTTTCAGATATGAAACAAAGAAGGAGAAATAACGGGAAACAACCAGCAAAATTATCAAGAAGACCTAGGACTAGGCTCACTACAAAGGTTATATGTGACCCTTCTTTGAAGACAGTAAAACCAATTGTTATTGAGGATGATACTTCTGAGAGTGTTCTTGCTGATACAGAAAAAGAAGCAATAGATATTAAAGCATTGAAAATATGCTTATGAAGAAAACCATAAATATCAAAGGGTAATTTATGTAGCTCAAATTCCAAAGCAAAATGATGAAATAGGGAAAAAACAGAGTATCAACCCTCTAATATCTAATTTTTCAGCTTTACATTGATCTAAATAAATCAGCTATTAAAGAGGATCTATGGGAAAACAAGGCAGAAATAGGAGAAACTTCAAAAAGAAGAAATCTGGAAATTCCTTAATAGTTTTGGTAAAAATTGTGAATTTCTTGTAGGTGACCGTTTTTGTAGTCATCTTCCGACGTGTTAACTGAGCAAATGGGGTCGAATATTACAAAACTAAAACATGGGTTTTCTCAAGAATGCGCCAAATTGAGTGATGTCAGGTCCATTTTCTGAAAAAGTTGATCGTATGGGAGCTACAGGTGGGGATCTAAGGATGATTTTGCCATATTTTGCTGATTTTTCAGATTTTCTAGTCAACAGAGATGCCACCTCATCAGTTCCACATGTCCTCGATCATTGGATCCAGCACATGAAGGTTGAGTGAGTTGTTGTGAGATCCATCCATTAAGAGATGATGAGTTGGTTTTAGATCCATTATTTTTGGATCTCAGATTTGTAATTATTTCTATATATTTGAGAAATGAGAATGTAAATAAAAAAATGAATCTTCCTCTTAGAAGGATGCGAGGTTCAGTCTTTTTGGAGTGGAAGGGAAGGGAAATGGTTTGTACTTTGTAAAGAAGCTTAAAGCATGCAAACTTTTTTACTCGAGGAATCAAACATCTTGATGGTCAGATTGTCTTTCTATGTGTCTTATTTTTCTTATCTTATTTGAATGCAAATTGAAATTTCTGCAAAGCATTGATTTCCTCTTGATCCAGTGTTAAATTACCTATTTCTAGGATTTGCATTTGAATATTTTGTTTCAAGTTTTATATGATATTTTAAGCTTGGAAATATTTTGCACATAAGTAAACAAATTGTTAACTTGTGTTTATGTTTTGTTTTCTTTTCATCTACATCCAAATGTTATTTTATATGATCTATTAGTGTGAATTCCCTGGACTAAGTGAAATCTTGTTGATTACTTGAACTTAATTGAAATATTATGACTAGACCCATACCCATCCAACTTATCCAAACTACTTAATCCATTATCCAAACTTTTCAAACCATTGCAATAATTGAGGTACCCTAGCTTTGTGTCATAGCAGTCTGGTGCGGACTTTAGGGATAACACCTTGTCTATTAGAAGTGAAAAATATGAGCTCCCTTGAACTCGTCCACATGCTATGTCCATAGAGAATGAGTATTGCTCTCTTTGTTGCTTCTGCTCCTGCTTTGTCTTCTTCTTTTCTCTCAAAATCCACATTCAAAACCTTGTATTTTCCCCTAAATTCAAATACGTTTCTTCTTCTTAAATAAAACCATGAAAGATAGCCTCCATTGAACTCCCTATGATGACGATGAGTTAAGGCAAATCCCCTATTTCTATTGAAGACCCTCACTCCATCTTCATCTTCTAAAGTGTTGTGAGTATTGAAAAATTGTCATGGTGGCAATAATGATTCAAATGGAATAGAGAGCCATGCAACAATGCATTGCCTATGCCTGTCATCAACACCATATTTAGCGGAATTCAATAAATTGAGAGTGCCCTATCTTGTCACTCACTTGCTCATACTTGTGGTGGAACGCTCTCGCTCCCTCTTCTCTAGCATAAAAACTCAATTATGAACTCAGAAACCCTTGCTAAATCATGTGGCATGCAAAACTATGAAATCCAAACCAAAACAAAGCTTTAAATAGAGAAAAAAAAATGTTGATAGGAGTAAATGGAAATGTTGTTATCCTTGGGAGATATCTATTTTGCATTGTGTTTTCATTTTTGGAGACGTTTTGGAGCTATAAAAATTTTTTCAAAGGTCAAGGTATTTTATAATTGACTTTATTATTCCTGCAAAGCTTCCAAATAAATACTATATAACTGATTCATAGATTGATCACTTGTTTCGTGTAGACATTTTTCTACATTTCATGTTCTATTTTCCCTTAAGGTATTGCCAATATATGCACAACTATGTAGTCTATTAGATGTTGTGATCTCTTTCATCAAGATAAAATTGGTAAACACAAAGGTATAAATCATTTATCTAAGACTATGTTGCAATCACAAAACAAGGGATATGCCAGCACATGAAGAGATATGATGAGAAGAGTTGCAACAGATCAATAAGGCCCAAATTTTAGTAATGGACATAACGGGGAGTAAGTACT
The DNA here is from genome assembly GCA_032191745.1 of Picea mariana. Taxonomy (NCBI): domain Eukaryota; kingdom Viridiplantae; phylum Streptophyta; class Pinopsida; order Pinales; family Pinaceae; genus Picea; species Picea mariana. Next base: position 14,300 of record JASDQU011246132.1, on the reverse strand, counting down.
CTGGTACAAAGAATTTAATGTTTTGTATGTTGGGGTGTGCATCATTGGACCTAATTAACTTTAAATCCGACAATGAAAACCCAACATATAGAGCATTATGTACTTATTGGTCCCCAAAACAAAATACATTTGCATGCTAAATTGTCTTTCATAATCAAGTTATAATCTCAAAGTAGTTTATAGATTAAAATTATTTCTTGTGTACAGATAGTCAACTTTAAGAACATACATAACAAATTTATTGTCTAGGATTGCAATTGTTCCTCTTATGTGCATAGTACGATGATCGTTAGAACAATGAGGTGTGGAAATTATAAATTGGATAATTTGTATTGATTTTTCTACTCTTCAATTTAAAGAATTTTGTATCGATATAAGAATTTAAAGTTTTCTCTCGAGTTCCTTGGGTTTGAGTTTGGCATCTCCCAAGCCTTCTTGTGATTTACACAAAAGAGAGGAGGCATCAAAAGCAAAAGAAACATTATTGTACGGACAATCAAAAAGATAAAGATGCATGAAGTTGAACCATAAAATAACATGTTTAATTTGAAAAAAAAAATGTTTTTCAAAGCATTAACCTCAATTTTTTTAATTATACATGCTAATTGCAAATAATGTGGAGATCATCAATTTTTTTAATTATACATGCTAATTGTAAATAATGTGGAGATCATCTACTGGTTACAGTGAAAACAAAAACAAAATAGCCATTAATCCGAAGCAAAGAGCCTAAAATTTGTGTTTAAATGATGTTCTTGAACTGTTGAGAATCTAAACAATCAACTTCCAGCAAATGTTTCCAAAGAAATGGGGCATTTGAAACACATGGATCCGCAAATAAAAATTCCACTCAATTTGACAGAAGGAATGGAATGCAAACTTCGACACCAAAAATACATAATCCTATGGACTAAATACTAAATGTATGCATATAAACAAGTCGATTTTACAAAAAAAATTTAATCAGGGAACCTTTAAAGCTAAACAAATTTGTAGTCAAACTTGTACAAGTGCACACATGTTTTAAAGAAAAAGGCATATGATCAAACAAAAGCAACACTAATTTAAATGTTGAAGAACGAAATGATTCCCTTCAAACTCACTTGAATTTTCCCTCAAGTTTTCCTTCCCACATTTGTTTCTTCACATTTGCACCACACAAATATCTAATATCCTACAAGTTCAGTTGATTTGGCTGCAAACGGAGTAGTGGTGCAAGGAACGCAATACATAGTCTCTTTAATGGTTGGAAAAATATGAAATTAATCTCATTGTTATCCTCTTCCCCCTGAATCACCAAATCAAAATGCAGACAACAATACTCAAGGTTCTTTTTTTCTAGTGATGAAATCCTCCATTAATTTTTCCTTCCATTTCGCAGGAATGCTAAGAAGGAAGGAAGGCAAGAGTGATTAGAGAGCAGTTCTAGTTTTTCAGGTAGAGAAAGTCTGAATTGTAAGCTTACCTTGGGAGTCTCTGGCGCCCATTTGTAGGTCGAACTCGTAGTTTATATGCGAGTCTTTGGTGACATTGAACTTGAAGATCTGCATTGATTTCACTGTAAAACTGGGTTGATGAGGGTTGTAAATTACCCATAAAACCAACATAGTGATCCCGCAACCAAAATCAGGATCAGGAAGAACGTGACGAGGCAAAGGAAACAACCATTTATGTGTCTCTTAAGAGGCCTTGGGGGGGAGGCACCATACATTTATCCCTTCGTGTATGCTCCATTCAAGTTCTGGACCCCTAGTTTGTTCAATGGGTACACTCTTTCTACCATGGATTACACCACAAATTACTTACACAAAAATAGTTCCCAAACGAGAAATGAGTTTGCAAGAACCCATGTTCTTAAACTACAATTCCATTCTTGTGGATTCAATATGATAAGTCAACAACACAGCTAGGGCAAGACCCCCCCACTATAGAGGATAGGGCCCATTCCAGCGCTCTCCACTTCTTTTTCAAGGTTCCAATATTAGTAGAATCTCCAGTCCAACCAAATTCCCTAGGAATGGGTCCAAGACAACGACCTTTGCACACACTTCTGATCTAAATGAAACGGTATCATTGTAAGAGAGGGAGGGAGGGATGAGATGGATACTATCCATTCCCAAACTACTCGATACAAGCTCTCAGTAAAGAGCATAAATTGTCATCGTCAAATAACTTGCAAGCAAGCGCAGAAATGCTTGCTCATTCGAGGAAAAAGCATGTTTTCCCCCATATATGGCAGGTGGATCTCACATTTGTATGGGAAAGCTAAAGGAGGTAAAGTGCTCTCATTTTAATCTTATGGCTCTCTATCATCATTTAAGGTCTAGCTCGGTTATACCTCTCGTGTTTTTTTTTTATACGTACTCTTCACATACCCCCGAAATTACTTTATTTAAGGTCTAGCCTGGTTATACCTCTCGTGTTTGTTTTTATACTGACTCTTCCAGTATAAATGGTTGCAGCCTATACTAATAACATGCCTCGACGCCCACCTCGTCAAAAGGGGGTAAGGGAAGATCCAAGAAAAATATGAGAAAAAATAAATATCAAGAATCTTCATAACCCAGTGCAACAATTAATCATTAATAAATTCTATGTGTGTCATCATTAGGTTTATCCCAGTGAGTAATGCTCCCACTCCTCTTATTTTAATTGCTAAAAAAATATAAGGTAAGCAAGAGAATAGGAACGAGTAGAGTGAGCAGTGGTGGTATAGTTATACTCATTAAAGGGTGGAAATTTTCAACTATAGGTCATGGTTTCAAAACCCATGTAGTAAATTCACTTCCACAAACATAGTAGATATCGGTGCCCTAGCCCGACCTAGAAATAAAAAGCTACGTAAAATGTTAAAACATATAAACTTGAATTATCAAACTATTGTGAACAATCTTAAATAAATAAACATTCCTTTAAACGAGTAATTTACTTCAATTATTTAACTAACATTCCTTAAATATATGAATTACTTTTCAAATTTGACAACAATATTTAAATATTAAATATCGTCTAATTATTCTTTTTAAAAGTGAATTGTGTTAAGTCCTTAACTAAACATCGTCTTCTTTGTTTTTCAAACATTCTTAGACCAATAAACATCATCTTCTTCGTTTTTTCAAACATTAAACCAATAAACATCTTCTTCTTCGTTTTTTCAAACATTATTAAACCAATAATTTTAATTACAGAGTAAAATGTCTTTCAATCATAACAAACAACAATCAATTATTTATTTTCAGATTTTAAATAACATTATTTTAATTGAATATTAAAATTAAGTAACATTCCTTAATTACGCCGAAAGGCGTACACCTATTGACAATGGGCACAATTAATGATCTTTTAACCTTATTTAACCTTAAACCCTAATCTGATGGCTATGCATTGAAGATGCTGGCATATTCTTAGTCGTCCTCCAAAATCAATGGGTCGAATTTATTGTTCATAACTTTCTTGCATTTATCAAGGCACCCGTTAACATGTTTACTTTTTAACATTTACCTAATCACATTAAAAAATTATTGTAAGGATATGTAATTGCCACGTTCTGCTTCCGGCCGTCTGATGCCCACGCGTTCCATTTATCAACCTAATGCAGCCAAACGTTTCATATTACCACAGGTGTGACCTAGCCGCCTTCTTTTCTAATGGGTAGTGGCCACGTTTTTATGAAGGTGAAGCGCGTCGGTGTGGTATGAAGGTGAAGCACGTAGGCGTAAGCTCTTTTGTATCGAGGGAGCCTGTTTCCACGAATCTCTTTGGCTTGAAAATTTCAGCGTCCTCCCCCCATGACTTCGGGTTCCTTCCAATTGCCCACACGTTAATCATAAGGCGAGTGACCCTGGGGATTTCATAGCCCAGCACATTTCATTTCTCCAAAGATCGGTGGGGAAGAGCAACCGGTGCGGGTGCGTGGAGTCTAATTTTCTAGGAGGCAATCTCCTTAGTGTGGCAATTACGAGCGATTCAGCAACGATCACAAGCAGCGAAATGATCAGAATTTCTCTGCCATTTCCATAGAATGATCATTTCGCTGCCATTTCCATAGCTTACAGAGAGGGTTGGATGCCGCGTACTCAATGCAATTAACCTGAAACCTTGGCAGACGCAGGAGAGATTCGGTGTTTATCAGTCATAAATTATATATGACTGTGCTAGTAATATATACATATAACTCCAATTACGAGTTACTTTTCAATTTTAACAACAATATTTAAATAGTAAATATCTTCCCATCGTTCTTTTAACCAATAAAATATACGATATTGTTCCAAATCCACAACTTTTCATTTGAATAAAGATATAGCATGGCCAAATTGTGAAGCCTTCCTTTTCATCTAAATCTTAAACTTTGTAATTCAAAATGCAAGTCCAAACTAAAGATCAAACTAAGTCCTTGGTATTTACTTTAATTTTTTCCAACAGCTTTCAGTAATGCATTTGGAATTAAATTTTTGTCAAGCCATAAGGTTTGAAATTTAAAGATATAGGTTTTTTAGATAGTATTAAAAAATCCATATATCATCTTAAAAGATTTGCAATGATGTTAGTGTCTTATAAATGGGTTGATAGAGTATGAGTTTGAGTCTGATGTGTTGTAGGATCGATCAAAGTCATGCCTTGGCCTTATAAAGACTATGGCATTTTGTTTTAGATTTCTTTTTGGCATGTGACATTACTAAGTAGTTAAATCGCTGCACAACCTCATAGTGTTGTGTATTTGGTTAAAAGGTACAAGGGTACAATCATTTGATAAAGGGTGGGTTTTTGCATTGGTCATATCATATTTCCACATATATTTTGTTTTTAGGCATGTTGCATTTGGTCATGAGCAGTAAAAAGCAGAATTGACAATTGCGCAGCAAGGCACGCTGCGCAACTATCCTAGTTATTATTTTGGGTAGTGTGATGAAGTCTATTTAATAATTTTTGAGTTGAATCTGCAAATTGGTTGGAGGATGAAGAAATGACCACCATGAATGCATAAACAAAAGCAAGCTTATCAGTCAAAGGTAGTTTGGCTTCATTTTTGCAATGTTAAGGCACATTAGGGTTTTGAAACTTGAGAAGCAAATAAGGTTTTAAAAGAGGATGAAGTGGTCCTAGGACTACCTATCATCATATTGAATGCCAAGATTTCATTGGATGGCTTCCAGATGCCATGCATAGGTCAAACAGGTAAAGAAAGGAGAAAGGAATTTACGCAGCAAATTCACTGTGCAAAGTCTACAGGGCATCCTGCGCAAATCATTGTTTTTTCATTCAACTTCAAGATCGCTTTTCGAACAACTGGAGAGGTTTTTTGAAAAACCCAAAGAGGCTTTTGTCAATAATGGACCAAAAAACAAAAGCCTCTCTTTGTTTTTTCACCGTTGTCATAGTTTGGCAGATTCGAAGATGTTTACAACTTATTTTTCTAGATTTAAACATTTAATGATTTCTTGTTTAGGTCATTATCTATTGGTGCAGATGCCAGGAAGTTGGAGAGGAATTTTCAAAAAATGGAAGAGGTTTTTCTCAAGCACGGGTTCATCTACAAAAAACAATATCTCAGTTTTGTAACAGCGATTATTATTTTGGAGATATGATGACATATTTGACCCCTACTTTCCAGCAACTCTGTTGCATTTTTTATGTAGGTTCTTGTTGCGCAACGACCTTGTTGCGCAACTGTGACATAGCATCGAGAAGGTGTCCAGATCGACATGGACAAGTCAAAAAAGGTTCTAATTCATCCCCAACGAATGCCTTGGTAAAATAACATCAAGATAGGGATTCAAATATCTCTTTTGTTTAGTTGTCATTATGTAATTAATGAGTCAATTTTGACTCCTTATTTTCTGTAGTTAGTTCATATTTATTTGCGAGAATATCATATAACAGTATCTTAACTTAGATAGGCATTTGAAATCAAATCTTGGAGGATAAAAGATGTATTTTATATATATATTGGGACCCTTCATTAACTCATGGTGGCAAGTGAGTGAGACAGTTTTATTGACTGCATATTGTAAGTTTTTATGAGATTAATGGAATTTTGAGACCAGAAATACCTGGAACTTGACATCAGAGATACATGTGATTATTACTTTTTCATCCTTGTGATTTATTTGTGTATGTGATCTCACTGTTGAATCATTTTATGTTCTATGTTTTCTTTCATATGTTAAAGTGAAATATATGTATATGAATTCATCTTAATCTTATGCTCTATGCATGTATTTTCCATCACTGTTTCTACTATATTTTCCTTGGGATTCATCCTTGATAGATTCCCTGAGGGATTAGTATTTTTTTTTTGTTATTTCTACTAAAAAAACATCTAATTTGTATAAAGAAGTGTTTTCTATCTTACCTCTGATAAGCCATTTTCCAACCCACCAGTGTCCAATAGTTTGTTTATCTTTGACCTATGACTTCATTGCCCAATGGACTTTTCATTTGCTTTGCCACCAACTCTATAAACCTTGTTTTGTTCTAGAGACCTGGCCTTTGAGTAAAACAAAATCAATCCTTTAAGTAATTGATTTGAAAGAGAGATCCCTCTCTGGGTTGGAAGGGCTAGCTTCCAGCCTCAAGATTGGTTTTTGGTTACCTCTGTGACTTGCCTCCACAGCCAGGGCAATTTACGGAGTGATAACATTTTGGCTTCGTTGTCGGGGAACGAAGGTGAGATCTTCCTTGTAAAATAATGACAAAGAATAGATCTGATTGTTAATGGTGGACAACAGTCAGACACAAGGAGGTTGTAAATCATTCACCTGGTGACTCTGATAATGCTTCAACCAAATTAAAACACTCCGCTAGAGGACGAGCCTTACTCACAGAAGCATGAAAGGACCGAGATCCAGGTATCAAACTACAATTTTTTTACAATAGATATTATTCATTTTCATTAGTTACTTCTTATATTTCCATGTACATATCATTAATTTCATATCTTTCAATCATTGCAAGCATATACCAAAGCATGGTTTAGACATTTCCATCCTTGGTCGATTATCTCATGGGATGAATTGAGGAAAGCTTTCTTTAGATTTTGGGGGGAGAGAAAGTCATGGGATCTACTCCTTTCATAGTTTTATGCCATGAGGAAAATGAAAGATGAAATCATCTCCAATTTCATGAGGAGGTTTGCTAGTCTTTATTATAAAATTCCCAAAGAGATCCAACCACTTGAAGATGATGCCAAGTTATATTATGCATCAAATTTTCCTCAAGACATGTCCTTGCTTCTTTTGGAAAGGAAGTCTATCACCTTACAGAAAATGTGTGTTGATGCCCTATAGGTTGAGGATAATCTCAAAGCATGTAGGAAATTATCATACCAAGATGATGGTGAATGGAGGGAAAACAGAGTGGACAGGGAATTAGAGCTAGAAAAACAGCATGAGCAAGGAGCAATTGGTTTGAATTCCAATCCTTCTCATTATGAGCATAAGACTGATCATCCCAGGGATTTGTTGGGAAAATGTCATAATGATGTGTTTACTAAAGATTATGAACAGCCAGTTTTTGTCACAAATTATGTTGTTGATGGTTTTCAAGAAGTCTCTAGTTTATCTCTCTATGATGAGTACGAGGATGATTATGATATTGATCCTATAAAGCAACCAGTTGTAGGTTTTTATCAGAAAATGGTTCCTTTCAGAAAATTAATGACAGCTTGCAACCCTCGTATCATAATTTAATAATTGCAAATGGAGAAAGCAGTGAGCCTACTGGAGGTGATTTTTTACCCTTGTGCTTTGCTTCATTTGAATTAATAAGAAAAGGTTTTAAGATCACTAATGAAGTACATAACTCTGAGTCTATGGAAAATCACATTGGATTTTTGGAGCTGAATTATGATGACATATGCCTTCAGATATGTTTCAAGGATCCTAATGTTATAGATCAGATATTTTCTTCTTTGGATGATGAAAGGAAAGGTAAGCATGGCCACTTAAATCTTGTTTCAAATTTTTCATTTTTTGAAATATTTGAAGAAACCAGTCAAGAGTAGATCCCGGTTGATTCTCTAGAAGAAATAAACACACAAGTAGAAGAGGTTCCAATTGATGAATGCCCAGAATACATGAGTTTTATTTTTGACATTGAACATGAGGAAAATAGTGAATTTGTTGATGAAAATTTTATGCTTTTAAGCTTTGCTTCGTTTAAATTGTTAAGAGAAAATCTCAAGATCATCAATGAAGAAAAGGAGTATGAACTAATGCAAGGTCCTATAGACTTACTGGAGAAATCTAATAACAATATAAATCAGAAGCATCCTTCTCATCTGTTTGATGACCCTATAGCATGTTATTTGGAGGATTTTTGCAATTCAAATTTGCAGCCATTGATCAATTGTCATTCTGAAAATGAAGATGATGGTCAGCTAGTATTTTCACCAACTAGGACTATGTTTCCAGCATTGGTTTCATTGCAGCATTTTAGTGCGGATTTTCCGCCTCTTTGTGACAGTTATCAGTTGGATTTGAATGAAAGTAGGAATGCAGTTGAAGAGTTGATACAGTATGATTTAATTTTGCATTCATTTGAGGATCCTTTTGCAGCATTCTTGGAGTCAGCAAGTGGGCCTAAGTTTTTGAATTTTGTCAAAGTTGAATTTGTTTGCAAGTTTCTATTGGAGTTGTCATTAAGTAGGCTTCTCATTTTTCCTATGAAGGAATGTAAACAAAGAGGTGGAATAGTTGACAAAGTGCTTATATGGCTGCACTGGATTTTTTATTTCACCTAATCAAATATCTCAGAGATTAGCTTAGACTAGGATAGTTTTCTTATCAATAAGCTCATAGTTTGAGAGTCTTTTTCAGTATTGTACAGTTTTAGTTTCGGCAGTGTGCAGTAGTTTGCAACAGTGTATACTTTTGGTTTTCAGTGGATTCAGTTAGGGAAGGTCACAGGTCACAGTTTGTAGGTTGAAGGTATCAGAGGTGGTTTCAGAACAACCCAATAATCAGGCTACTAGTCTACGGTGTTCTTTGGCACCTCACAGAGAGGATGCCATCCCCATTGGAGCCAGTGTTAGTGTCCTACAAATAGGTTGATAGAGTCTGAGTTTGAATCTGATGTGTTGTAGGATCAAATTCATGCCTTGGCCTTATAAATACCATGGAATTCTTTCTTAGATCTACTTTTGGCATGTGACATCACTGAGTAGTTAAAGTGTTCCTCAAATCGTTGCACAACCTCCTAGTGTTGCGCATTTGGTTAAAAGGTAAAAGGGTACAATAATTTGATCAAGGGTGGGTTTTTGCATTGGTCATATCATATTTCCACATATATTTTGTTTTTAGGCATGTTGCATTTATTCATGAGCATTAAAAATCAAAATTTACAGTTGCACAGCAAGGCACATTGCGCAATTGTCCTAGTTATTATTTTCGGTAGTGTGATGAAGTCTATTTACTACTTTTTGAGTTGAAGCTACAGATCGATTGGAGGATGAATAAATGGCCACCATGATTGCATAAACAAAAGAAAGTCTATCAGTCAAAGGCAGTTTGGCTTCATTTTTGCAATGTTAAGGCACATTAGGGTTTTGAAATTTGAGAAGAAAAAAAGGTTTTAAAAGAGGATGAAGTGGTCCTAAGACTGCCTATCATCATATTGAATGTAAATATATCATTGGATGGATTCCATATGCCATGCATAGGTCAAACAGGTAAAGAAAGGAGAAAGGAATTTACACAACAAATTCATTGTGCAAAGTCTGCAGGGCATGCTGCGCAAATGATTGTTTTTGCAGTCAACTTCAAGATCGCTTTCTGAACAACTGGAGAGGTTTTTTTATAAACCAAAAGAGAATTTTGTCAAGCATGGACCCAATAAAAAATTACTCTCTGTGTTTTTGCACAAGTGTCATAGTTTGGGATATTCGAAGGGATCTTTACATCCTATTTTTTCGGATTTAAACATTTAATGATTTCATGTTTAGGTCATTATATTCTGGCGCATATCCCGAGAATATGGAGAGAAATTTTCAAAAAATGGAAGAGGTTTTTCTCAATCCCAGTATCATCTACAAAAACCTCTCTCAATTTTGTAACAACAGTTATTATTTTGGATATATGATGACATCTTTGACCCCTATTTTCCAGCAAGTCTGCTACGTTTTTGTTGTAGGTTCTTGTTGTGTCGCGACCTTGCTGCGCAACTGTGACAGAGCATCCAGAAGGTGTCCAGATCGACATGGAGAGGTCATAAAAGGTGCTAATTCATCCCCAACGAATGCCTTGTCCAAAGAACATCAAGATAGGGATTCAATGATCTCTTTTGTTTAGTTGTCCTGATGTAATTAATGAGTCAATTTCTGCAGTTAGTTCATATTTATTTGCCAGAATATCTTGTAACCATATCTTAACTTAGATAGGTAGTTGAACTCGAATCTTGGAGGATAGAAGATGTATCTTCTATATATTTTTGGATCCTTCATGAACTCATGGTTAGCGAGTGAGTGAGAAAGTTTTATTGACTGCATATTGTAAGTTTTTCTGAGATTAATGAAATTTTGAGAACATAAGTACCTGGAACTTGACATCAGAGATACATGTGATTATTGATTTTTTATCCTTGTACTTTCTTTGTGTATGTGATCTCACTCTTGAATCATTTTATGTTCTATGTTTTCTTTTATATGTTAAAGTGAAATAGATGTGTATGAATTCATCTGAATCTGATGCCCTATGCATGTATTTTCCCTCCATGTTCCTGCTATAATTTCCTTGGGATTCATCCTTAATGATAGATGCCCTGAGGGATTAGTGTTTTATTTATGTTATTTCTACTACAATGATATCTAATTGGTATAAAGAAGTGTTTTATATCTTTCCTTTGATAAGCCATTTTCCAACCCACCAGTGTCCAATAGTTTGTTGATCTCTGACCTATGACTCCATTGCCCAATGGATTTTTCATCTGCTTTGCCACCAACTCTATAAACCCTGTTTTGTTCTAGAGATCCAGCCTTTGAGTAAAACTAAATCAATCCTTTCATTGATTGATTTGAAAGAGAGATCCCTCTTTGGGTTGGAAGGGCTAGCTTCCAACCTCAATATTGGTTTGTGGTTACTTCTGTGACTCGCCTCCACAACCAGGGAAATTTACGGAGTGATAACAAATGAAAAACACAAAATTTTCTCACAAGAAAAATAAGCATCTCGTCCATTTGTTAGAAACATGACAAAGACCTGACTAAATGAAGAGAGACAAGATTTGGTGGCACTTGGCATTGACACTAACCTCTGGCTTGCAGATACTACTTTGAGTGTGATCCAAGTTGCCATGTTCAACAACCTTGCCAATGCAGAAACCTATCCTGGTAACAAATGACCACCCCAATTGGAGCACCGCTAATTGGTTCCAAGAGAGGGAGCCTAAGCTCCACCACATCTTCGAAGCCATTATTTGGTGGTTGTCACTGTAGATGTAGCAGCAGCAGGAGGAGACTCTTGCTTTATATGCAATGGTGCAAATGTCATGGGTTTAATGATTCCATGATGTTATGGACTACATGCCTCTAGATTCCCAGCCAAATTCGACTCCATTCTCATCCTTGCCCTTATTCATCAATTGTTCTATATTCTCTGCAACTTTCCAAACATCATTCATTGTGTGTGTGCTTCAACACGACATTGAAATCAATTCACTCAAATAAAGGACATGACATGTTTGCAAAGAGCATGCTCTTACTATATTTGCATAATAGAAAGACAGGCGTCGCTTGAAGAACGATGCAAGCATAATAGAGTCGGTGTAGATGGGAAGGGATGGTGCAAGTGGGGGACGAGACAGGTGGACGGTATATTAAGTAGAGTGCAGAGGATGACAGGTGGCAGGTTTTGATAGGCTTTAGACAGACGACAAAGTCTGGAAAAGAACCGCCCCTTAAAAGAACGTCTTCGGCGTAATAATTAATTTAATATTAAAATATAACTTAAATAAAAGAATAAAAAATTATGGTAAAGGAAGTCAACTTTAATAATATTATGCATTAAATATGATTAATTTAATATTAAAATATAATTTAAATAAGAATATAAAAAATGATTAAGACCATTAAATGATTTATTATGTTGAAGGTATATAATTAATAAGAAGGATTTATTTTGCACGAATTGAAACACGGATTTGACCATCAAGTGCATTCATGAACTGGAAAGAGAATGTTAATTCTCTGTATAATTAGACGGGAATTACTTTGTGATAACTAGTGGTGTTTCAGTAGTGGACG
>JASDQU011246131.1:2847-25893 GCA_032191745.1 Picea mariana | reverse complement strand
CTAAAGAAAAGTTTGATGAAAATGTTAGTCTCTTGTTTTTAAATTTAAGGAAGGTTTGAAGGAATGTGATTATATGCACCAGGTCTATTACATAGCTACAAATCAGATTTGGATGATGAAATTGATGAGGGATTTTGGTTGTGGCACATGTTGAGTACATGGTTGAGACAAGTAGTTGATGAGTTGACACATACATGAAGTCTATAATTGATGATGTTGGTACATATTGATGATTCATAGTTGATGAGTAGTTGACACATGATTGGAACATACTTGGTACATGGTTGGATGCACTTGTTTATGGTACAGGTTGATTACAGGTTGGTGCATGGTTGATGCACTTGTTTATGGTACAGGTTGATTACAGGTTGGCGCATGGTTAATGCACTTGTTTATGGTACAGGTTGATGCATGGTTCAAATTTATTGGTACAGGTTTACAACGATATATCTCACAATGATAGTGTAACAGTGGTTCCATCATTCTACCTCTATTTTAGGGTGGCAGGACGGGGCAAGGAAAGGTGGTTGTAGCCACCTTCCGGTTGTAGCCGGAGAACATTGGGGGTTGTAGCCTCCTTCTAGTTGTAGCTAGAGATTTGGGGAGTTGGAGCTTCCCTCAGGTTGTATCCTGAGAAAATAGGGGGTTGGAGCCTCCTTCCAATTGCAGCTAGAAAACAAAGGAAGTTGGTGCTTCCAATGAATGTTATTCTTCAAGACATATAAGAAAAAGCATTATGTGGTTTTCTCCTGATTTGAGTTTCCACGTAAAACACTGGTGTACTGTGTATGTGTATGATTGTTTATTATTACTACTCATTATTGGATAATAATTCTATATTGATATAACATTTGAAGAAAAGGATTATAATTATGTTATTACTGATTCACCCCCTGTCTCAGTAATCCAACAATATATGCAAATTTACATCACAATATTTAGAAAATAAAATTCTGCAATTTTACAACTCCAGCAGCAATTCCAACCATAATCTCCTCTTCCTCTCAACACGTTGACCCAAGGAATTCACCATTAGTTTATTATGGCTAACCCAATGGATGTACCATCCATTTATCAGGGATAACCCAAGGAATGATCCATTCTTTTATCAGGGTCCCCAATGTAATTAGCTAGGACTCTGAGATGTGGTTTTGAAACTCTAGGTGCTCAAAATGGAGTTTCTGCATTCTATTTTCTTCAAAATTGTCAAAAATATGTGGGTATTCCTCCTTCATGTTTCTTCATTCTCCCATGTACAATATTCAGGACTTTAGTAGGCCCATTGAACCTTTACCAACCCTATGGCCTTTTTCCTGAGCACTTTGACTTTCCGATCCAGAATGTGTACGGGTTCCACCTAGAAATCCCCTTTGTGCTCTACCTGGATCAAATTCCAATCAATTATGTGGTTAGGGTCAGGAACATATTTCTTTAATAATGACACATGAAATACATTATGCACTCTCATGTATGTAGGAAATGATATCATCTATGCAATTGGCGTAACTTTTCTAAAATTTCAAAAGGCCCACAATATATCGCTGCCAACTTTGGGTAACTTCCTAATCTTAGAAACTTCTCTTTTCCTTCACTTTTAAAAATACATGTTTTCCCACTTTAAAATATCTAAAAACGTTATTATTTTCTACGTAACTTTTATGTCTATCTTGGGAAGCCTTTAAATTCTTCTTAATCCTTTCCATTTTCTCTTCCATTTCCTTGAACAAATATGGCCCAACAAATTCTCTGTCTATTGGATTATCCCAACTCATTGGTGTGTTACATTATCTTCCATACAATGCTTCAAATGGACTCATTTTCAATGAGGCCTGATACCCATTATTGTTTCCAAAGTTCACTAAATGGATATAATCTTCCCACTTTGATGGTTGATCCATCACATACATTCTAAGCATGTCCTCAATCATTCTGTTAGTCCTCTCTATTTTCTCATCTGACTCTGGGTGATGCATTGTACTGAGATTTATATTTGTCCCAAAGCCTTTGAATAAACCCTTCCAAAATTTGGAAGTAAACTTTGGATCTCTGTGTGAAACAATTTCCTTAGGCACCCCATGTATCATGGAAACTTATTTCATGTAGATCTCTACAATATTGGTTGCCTTATGGGTTGTCTTCACCAGAATAAAATGTGTCACCTTAGTTAATGTATCCACCACCACCATGTTGGAATCATGACGCTTCATTGTTCTGGGCATATTTGTAATAAAATCCACTGTAACAACTTCCCACTTCCATTATGGAATGAGAAATGGTTATAATAGCTCTACAGGATGCCTATGTTTTGTCTTCACCTTCTGGCATTCTAGATATTTGGCTATGTAATTTGCCACTTATTTCTTCATTCCTGGCCAAAAGTATTGGCTTCTCACAACTACAATTGTCCTTTGATATCCTTGGTGCTCGGCATATGGAAAATTATCCATTTCATTCATAACTACATTTTATATCTCATTGGAATTTGGCACATATACTTGTTATTTGTACATGATAATTTCATCTTCTTTCATCTCATCATAATTAAATTTCTACTAAAAATTACCTTGTTGTAATTTTTCTTTTATGTTCACATATTTTTGATATGAATTTGCAGCTTCAATAATTTTATCTTTTAAATATTTCATGTACATCCTAATGGTTGCAATATGCATCTCATCATCTCTCCTCCTTAGTGCATCAGCCACTTGATTTTATTTTCCCTTTGTATGCTTAATTTCAAAGTCTTATTCACTCAGAAATTCCAACCATCTAGCTTGTTTGGCATTTAATGTTGGTTATCCAAACAAATGCTTTAGACCACAATGGTTTGTAGCTCGAGTTTCTTCCCCATAAGGTAATTCCTCCACATTTTTAATGCGTGTATGATTGTTGATAACTCTAGATCATGCGTAGCATAATTCCTTTCATGCTCTTTTAATTTTATGGACTCATAGCATAAAACATGATCCTTTTGACTGAGAACTCCATTGATCCCTTCCTTCCATGCATCGGTGCACACCATAAAATATTCATTCAGATCTGCAATATTCAAGATAGGCACAATTGTTAAAATTTCCTTCAGTTGTTGAAATCTCTCTTCACACTTGGAAGTCCATTCAAACTTCACTCCCTTATTTTGCAAAGAAGTGATTGGGCTTGCAATCTTTGAGAATCATTTATGAATATTTAGTAATAAATGACAAGACCTATAAATGATCTGACCTATGTGACAATTCTTGGTGCTAGCCAACCTCTTATGGCCTCTATCTTCCAAGGATCCACTGGTATCCCATCTACTAAAATAATATGCCCCAAGTAGTGAATCTTCTTTTGATAAAAGATGCACTTACCTAGCTTAGCATACAATTTATGTTCTCTTAAAACTTGCAACACCATTCTCAAATGTTGTTCATGTTCCTCTTTTGACTTAGAGTAGATAAATATATCATCTAGGAACACAATTACAAACTTGTTTAAGTATTCCCTAAACACTCCATTCATTAGGAACATAAAAACAATCGGGGCATTTGATAGTCCAAATGGTACTACATCCATGAATTCATAATGCCCATATCTTGTTCTGAATTTTTTCTTGTTGATGTCTTCTTCTTTTATCCTTACTTGATGATAACCTAATATTAAGTCAATCTTGGAAAATATTCTTGCACCTTTCAGTTGATCAAATAAGTTATCAATCCTTAGAAAAAGGATATTTGTTCATTATGTTGACCTTATTTAGATGTTTGAAATCAATACACATCCTTAAGGTTCCATCTTTCTTCTTTACAAAAGGAACTGGAGCTCCCCAAGGTGACACACTTGGGAATATATACCTTTTCTTTAACAACTCTTCAAGTTCCATCTACAACTCCTTCAATTCTGGTGTGCCCATTCTGTAATGTGTCTTGGACACTAGGGCAGCTCCTGGCACCAAATCAATAGAGAAATCAATGTCTCTCTTTGGTGTAAATCTCAGTATTTCCCTAAAAATATCTTCCAAATTCCGTAAAACTAGATGGTCTTCAATTCTTGCCACTTTATCTTTGGCTACCTCTTCCATATGGGATGCAAACACTTGACATCCCTTCCTAAAACTCTTTTTCAACTGCATAGTTGAAATATCTCAAATAGCTACAGCTCTTGGAATGCCATGAAACTTTCCTTGCTTTCCTTCTTCATCAAGACATGTGATTGTCTTGTTGTAATAGTCTAAGATAGCATGGTGTTTTTCCAACCAATCCATGCCAATTAGACAATCATATGGACCCAACGATATGATGTTTACATCTACCTTTGTGTTGAGTCCATTCATGTCTATCGAACAATATTTAACCAACTCATTTGTTTTCCTCTTAGCCTCAGTGGCTAACTGAAGTAACAAATATTTATTATGCTTACTCCCTTGCAAGTCAAATCTTTCAACAATGTTAGCATTTGTGTAACTATTATAATCCAAAATTCCTTATCTATGCATACAAGACATTGGCCCTTCCATTTGCATACTTTGCCAAAATATTGGTGAGGCTTTCTTTCAAAAAACATTTTTTTGGATAGTGTGCGTGCCCTACTGCACTAATAGCTCATGTACAAACATGTTTTGCATGCTATTTATCCCATGTACACATGTATGTTTCATGCTAGTTAGACCTTGTTTACCTCCAAAAGTTGAAAAAAATATAAATTTGCATGGAATTCGGCAGATTTTACAGGCTATAGAGGGTTTCCTAACCATTTTACCCCTTGTAGCCCATCCCCAAATTGAATAACCATCTTTTTCTCATATAAAAATAGGTCTTGGGGTTTCATTTATGCACATAAGCAAGAGAATAAGAAAATTCTTCCAAAATCCCTTCCCTTTCTTAGCCCAAGATTAGCATCCCATTCTGAGTTTTAGCCTTAGCCTTCCCTTCCATCCTTTCTCCTTATGAAAACCTTCCTCCTTCCCTTGGTGATATGTTGGTTGTGAGAAGCTAATGTGGGATTGATGCACTTGGAGCCACAATAGAGGAACCCAGACTTGGTTCGTGGAGCGGTTGCTAGAAAAGGTTGTAATCATTTTTATCTTGAAATTGAATAAAAGAGGTCATCCTTGTCCCAAAACCCTATGTTTACATTCTTTTGTTAATTTGTGCATTTATATCTATGTCTAAACTTTTAAAATGATCAGTAGATATTGCATATGTTGTTGCATTGTATTCCTAACCTTTTGTAGGTCATCTTTGGGAGGAGACCAGTGATATAGGAGTTGGAAACAAGCGAAAGAGGTCAACACCAACCGCAAGGACTAAAGGTGAACTCATTAACTCTCTTTATTTTCTCTCTCATCAATTAGCTTAGTTGGTTTTTGGGTAGATTAAGGGTAGATTATTATTTTAAGGGAGTTATCACTCTGCCTTTACCTTAGACCTGGTATAGGGGGATTTTCCCCGAAGCATAATTGGTGACTCCACTAGGGAGTCTCTCTAGGATCTTAGTGTGATATTTTGGTTTGAATTGATTTTTTCAATTTCTTTTTTGAGTTTTCTAAGTTACTGAGTAAGTTAGGGTCTCTGGTCACCTTCCAGGTGCCCACCATCCTTCCTTTCCCAATTTGTTGTCCAAACCTTTTTATTTTTTGAAATTTTACAGAAGTGTATGTTCCATGTCCTCTATATAGACCGCATACATATGCAGCCTGCATAGTATACAAACTGCATACATATGCAAGCTTCTTGTGCATAACACACGTCTCTGTGTTTTGGAAGGTTTAAAAAAAAAGACTTGTTCTTTCCCGGAAAGAAGCTTTGTTCTTCTGAGGCCTTCTTGAACTCTTCAGGGTCTCTGTTAATTGTGTTTGGTTGGGTTAAATATTCAATTTATCTTGCACGTTGTAAAGAACCCCTGTTGTTTCTTTATTTTCTTTTGTTTTCTTTGAAGGTTTAGGGTGAAATTATAAGTGTTAGATCCTCCTGTGGATTCCAGTGAATACTTGCATTCAAGTAGTGGTTTAGGGTGTGTGTTAGTCTTCGGTTTATTTTATCTTTACTTTGTTTGTGCTTTGAAAAACGAAAAATATCATTTTCTTGTGATTTTATTTTCTAAGCATTCAAAAAATAAAAAAATTGTTGCATTTAGTTATGCATTTTTGTTTGGTAGTTGTAGCATAGGTTGTTTATTATGAAAGAAAAGAGTTATTTTTCCAAATTTTATTCTTTGGTTTTTCCTTGAAAGTTTAGTAGTTTTCATTTACATTGTAAAATAAAAAGTGCAATCTAGGAAACTTTTTTCATTTTAGGATCTTAGATTACTACTTCGAATCATTTGCAAAGATTTAAAATCCATTTTTCAATTTTAGAACCTAGTTTGTTTTTGCACGAATGCTCTAAAGTTTTTTCTTCTCTTTCATCTCTTGAAAACACCATAAGTTGCACGTTCATACTCTTTTGAGTAAATCAAGACACTTAAAATCAACTATACTTTTGTTGTAGGGTTCACCAAGTAGTCTAGGATCTAGGGCCTTGAAATATGTGTGGAGAAGAAACTCTTCAAGGCCACTTAAACAAACATAAGAGTCTGTGATAGGGAGTGTCAGAGTCCAGTTTTGTAAGAGTCAATCGGGACCCCCCTCTAACATAGGGGCCAAACATGAGGTTGGGTGAGGAAAGGTAGAGGATATAACACCTCCAAAGTCGAATCGAGCGTAGTGGGGATCGTATATTGAGGGTCGTTCTTGGGAATTACGCTGACCGCATTTGACTACGGAGACTCATGGACCTCAAATCTATTCGATATCCTCAGTTTTCTTCTGGGCCATTTTCCTTCGGTACCCTTGAAAGGATTCAAACTTTGTTATCCTGCTCATTACGATCATCTCGACTATTGACTGTACCTGCCTGGTGACTGACTACGAGCTGGAAACCTTGTTGTTTGTTTCTAAGGACTTACACGGGTGACTGCGGGGGTATAACGTGATACCTAGGGAATACGTCAGATCACACTTTGCATATTATACCCGGAGGGTGTTTCCATGTTCGAGTTACACTTGCACCGGTAAGTTTCTCTAGTGTCGATTGGCATAATTGTTATTCCTACCAATTAGTTGTTTACTTGATTTTCCGTTAGGAAATTTTTAGTGTGTGTTATGTGTTTCACGCTATCTCAATATTAGAGTGTCGGTTGATAATTTCACAAGGTGGAATATCAATGGATCCATCGTTCGAGTAGGCTTCAGGGCCTACCACCAGTTACATTGGAGCCACCTCTGCCACCACTGAGGCACAGGCTATATCAAGAGGGTTCATTCGAAGCGATTGAGCCACATGAAACTGTACCTAAGCCAACTCCTAGAGAACACTTTCCTACACCGAAGGAGTCCACCATTTATGACCTTGAACTTGAAGTCTTCAGGCCCACATACATTCTAATCACTGACTTATCGGCGTCGCCTCTTATTCAAATAGTCCCTCCTGAGGTGAATTCACCTGAATGTTAGTTTGTTAGACGAGTGATGATGGAAGCAACTAGTGCTACTTCTTCTAGGAATACTCATACTCCCATCTCGATTGTCGCGGGAGGGGGTGTCATGCCTCCTCCCCCACCTCTACCTATCAAGACTATGGTTGTCTAGACACCCACTACTTCGGGCAGTGGCACAATCCCTTTGAAAACTATGACCATTGTTCCCTCTATCCAAAACATGTCTAGTGCTCCTTTTTTGTATGGGATGTTAGGTTTCAACTCTAGTTCGGTCCTAACATACTCTACTCTACAGACTTTTGTTCTAGAGGTAGGTATCTCTAAATCTCCCTTGCAAGGATCTATCACAGGAACGACTACCCTGTTTAACGCTATCCCTTATAGCGGGGGTCACATCACTCCTTTGTCCCCTTCACTCGAACGCGCTTTCCAGCAATTGATCAGGCTTAACACCAACTCTAGTTTGTTTAGTGGGAGTAGTCACGGACCTCAATCCTACATGAATCTGGTGGGGTCTATTCCTTTTTCTTTGTTCAGCGCGTTTGGAAATAACACTTTCTCATCGTCTGATTTCTCAGTAGGGGGAAACCCCATTTTTGGTCAACCAAAACCTATGCAAGGTTTCACTCCTTCACAAGAAGCGATGGTGGGAGTTTACTCCTCACAAGGTCTTGGAAATCCTTGGTAGGGCTCATTTCCTTTGCAAGGGATCTCGATCAGGAGAAACCCTTCCCACACTCAGTGGAACCCTAGGTAGGGTTCAGTACCTATGCTAGGAGGGTCAGCTGGGGGATTCCCCAAACAAGGTCCTTCGAATACTGTGCAAGGAGAAATCCCTACATAAGGCATGTCATCCAACTACGGGAATCATTCGGTGATGCAGAATCAAACGTAAGCTCCTTTTACTAGACAGGGCCACCATGGTTTCTACCAAAACATACCTAGCAGTGAAAATTTTCCTGGCAACCTGGTGCCAAGTAAAATCCAGGCCCCTCTTTTCATTTGAATCCACCACAACCTAGACTACCTTTCCTGGAAACTCTTCATTTGTCAGAATTGTCGATACTTTTGAAATACATGATCTGTCATAATCCACATTAGCCCCCCATTGCGACTAAGTTTCCCTTGGACATTTCTAAGTTTAAATGCAATCCTAGCGAGGATCCATTCGATCATGTTATGGCATTTCATTTATGGTGCTCATCCAACTCATTAAAGGATGATTCCATTCAGTTTCACTTGTTTCAATGCACTCTTATAGGGGGTGTCGTAGAATGGTATATCGAGCTCGATATCTCAAAGTACACTTAATTTAACAACTTGGCTATGGTCTTCTTAAACCATTTCCAGTTATCGGTAAGATACAATGTTGGCACCGAGTTGTTGGCCAACTTTGAGCAAATAAAATCTGTTCATATCTCGGACAACATCTAAGGATGGCACCAACAAAAGAGCTTGATCAAAGTTAAGGTCCCTCCCACATTTTTTCTTGAGTGGTTCCTAAATTCCTTGGTGCCTTATGTATCCAAATACATTGTGATGTCTGGGGTTTTTTCCAAAGAAGAGGCTATCATTAGATCCCAGCAACTGGAATTGATTTACTCTCAATCTGGTATGTTGTACGAGATCCTACCTGATGCACCATAGTCGACTTTCAACAAGACCAAACAGAAGTATGGGCCTCTCGTTGATGGCATATTAGGCTCGGCACAAATCAAGCCCACAGATAAATTTCCTAATCAATTATAGCAGTTATCGATCCAAAAGACTGTGGCTAGCCAAACTCCTAGTTCGGCAACCCCCATAACCCAAACGTTGGATTTACACAGTGTGCAATCGAAAAATCCCAAGGGTAACCAGCAAACCAAGGGAAAGGGGAAATATAAAAACAAGAAGGGTAAGGGGGATAAGAAGGTTGTGAATAATTTTGGCGAGGGAAAAAATGAAAAGAGGAAGGTGAAGTTTCTTTGTAATATTTGCACAGATGACCACTTAACTCACCAATTCCCTTGGCTTGAGGAAGCCCAAAACTATTGGCACAGTAGAAACCCATCGTGTTAACCAACCATTTTCCATAAGGGAAAATTTTGGCTCAATCTTACTCATCCACAAATGTACCTGGGGGAAATCAGAGAGCCCCCGCACCAAATGCTAACAATGGACTTGCAAACATTTATATGATCAAGTCTGAAGCTTATCTGCAGGTGAGGGCTCATAATTACGGAATTCTAGAATCTGTTGAGAAGGGAAAAGAATCCTCCAACCCACTACTTCCTCTTCAAATTGAGAATATTGTGAGAGAAACTATGACTCGCATCCCTAAGAGTGCATTCAAAAATGCTTCTCACAACTCAAACGCAAGGGTTTCTCATAATTACTTTTTCATGAAGGATCCGGTACAAACTCCTTGTGCAATGTCTGCTCTAGAATTCCTCCAGAGTTTCCCCTCATAAAGGAAAGAATTTTTGTCTGCCTTGGGAGAAACCGAGACTACTAACTCAGGAATGATTATTTCTTACCCTATAGCTTATAAACCATGTCTTCCTCACAAACTGTCTTTTCAGATATTAGTAGTGTATGCCACGAAATCATTGACATGGAACATTAAATGTACAGTGGTTGATGAGGGTGCCTTAAGTTGCGTCATGTTGTTGGCATGCTAGAAGGCCATCGACCAACCTGAGTTATATTTTTCACCCACATTGCTAACTGCATTTGATGGTCAATATTTTAGACCACATGGCCCCTCCTTGCCCATGTAGTTGGAAGAAAAAACCATGTGCATCGAAGTACAATTAGTCAATGTGCCTCTCGACTACAATATTTATTTAGAGTGGAGTTGGACCTACGATATGACNAATGGGGACTTTTGATTATCCTTCACCTACTAATGATGTCAAGTTTATTTTGGTTGTCCCCAACTAGTCGAAGGATGCAATTTTTTAAGTCACGTATTTTAAAACAAGTTACTTTAATGACCCATGGATTTTACCTTCCCCATCGGCTTCGATCGAAGGGGTAGGGCACCCTAGAATGGTTATGCCATTATCTATTGTTGAGTTTGTGCACAGTATTATCCAACATGCCTTGGCCAACCCTGATCTGGCTCCCCCACAGGAGCTAGATCCCATTCTAGAGCCAATTTGGGCTCAAGACTCTCTTGCCAATTACAATCCTCTGGACTTATTCTTTACCTTTGACGAGGCAATTTTGGAGGAAATGACTAGGCCAAACAAACCTTGGGATGATCTTCACCAAAGATCTTATTTCTTGCCCGAGCTGAAGAGAATAGAGGCAGGAGAGTTCATTACGACCGTGAATGGAGATGCCTCTTGTCATGTTAATCCTCTGGCCATGCAAATAATCTATGTTGAGGGAAACATGGCAAGTATATCTGAAACAAATCCTATCGACATCTCTAGAACCCATGGCATCATGGAAAATGTATTCATCAAACCAGATTGTTCCCCCAAAAAGATTCCTATCTACACTGAATTATTTAAAGAGTTTTGTGATGTATTTCCCTGGTCTTATGAGGAGATGCCATACATTGACCTATTTATCGTTGAACATGAAATCACAACTTACTCCGATGTTAATCGTGTCCGACAGAATATTTTCCCAATCAATCCTCGCAAGGCAGTGGTGATCAAGGTTGAGGTAGAGAAACTCATCAAGGATTCTTTTATCTATCCCGTGAAATTGATGGAATGGGTGTCGAACCTTGTTCCTGTCAATAAAAAGCAAGGTACGACCCATGTGTGTGTGGAATTTTGTGATCTGAACAAAGATTTCCCAAAAGATAATTATCCAACCCCATTCATTGAATAGATTGTCGATGAATGTGCAAGTTGTGAGGTCTTTTATTTTATGGACGGTTTTTTCAGGTACAACTAGATTCAGATCAAGCTCGAGGACCAACATAAAACAACATTTATTTTTCCTTGGGGTACATTCATGCACAAGAAAATTCCTTTTGTTCTTAAGAATGTTGGAGCCACTTTTCAGTAGGCCGTGTTGTTTTCCTTCCATGACCTCAAACACGTAGTCGAGGTGTAGATTGATGATCTGGAATCATGTTCTCATAAGAGATCTGATCATCATGCCCATTTACGACTTATCTTTGAGAGGTGTTGCTACTATCGGATTCACCTGAACCCAAATAAGTGTAGTTCTTGCTTGACTT
Organism: Picea mariana; assembly: GCA_032191745.1. Lineage (NCBI taxonomy): Eukaryota > Viridiplantae > Streptophyta > Pinopsida > Pinales > Pinaceae > Picea > Picea mariana. The sequence continues at coordinate 14,252 of JASDQU011246131.1, read as the reverse complement.
CAGGATTTTTGTTAGGTTTTATCATGTTAACTAAAGGGATCATCATCGATCCTTTGAAGGTTGAGGCAATAGTTCAATTTCCTCCCCCACACACAATCCCTCATCTTTGAAGTATATAAGGGAAATGCAATTTTCTTTAGCATTTTGTTCCCAACTATGTTGAGATTACTAAAGGGTTTATGCGTCTCTTGAAAAAGAGTTCCCATTCTGTTGGGATGAAGCGGATCAGCACTCTTTCGAAGCACTGAAACCTACTCTTAAGTTTGCCCCTCTCCTCAGTCCTCTGGATTACGAAAAGGATTTCTTGTTGTATTTGGTTGCTGAAGAGTATACTATCAGCATGGTCTTGGTCCAAGAGGATGACGTGCTCGAAGAGCATGTTATCTACTATCTTATCCAGGGCTTGGTAAGAACGGAAATCAAATACACACATGTTAATAAAATTGATTTCAAAATTGGTCATGCTATCCAACGATTCCTTCAGTACATCTTACTTCGAAATACCATTGTCGTAGATGTCGAGAACCCTTTTCAATATGTGTTAACATGACGGGTCATCGGTGGGAAAATAAGTCGATGGATAGTTATCCTACAAGAATTTGACTTGGATTTGGTTTCAGCGAAGTGTAAAAATCTTTGGTCTTTGCTAAACTAATACCAAAACTTCCAGTCGAGAGTGGTAATAATTTTCCTGAAGAGTCACTAATAAATGGGGATATTTTCCTTATTTCATCTTCAGGCCCTTGGTATGGAGATATAATTTTGTATATTTAGACTTTGAAGTTCCCATCTTCTACATCTCATGATGAGAGTTGAAGAATATGCCATCAATCTTGGAACTATCTTATCCTCGATAATACTTTATATCGTCAAGGAGTGGATTGAATTATTCGTCGTTGTCTCACTCACAAAGAGAAAAAACTTGTATTGAATGATTGTCACATAGCAGTATGTGGTGGTCACCTATCTAGGTTGGAAACAACCCAAAATATTCTTTTTGATGATACTTTTGGCCCTCGTTGATCAACAATTGTGTAGAGGCGGTCAAGAAGTGTCACCCATGCCAGATCTTCTCTCATAAGATGCAGGCACACCCAACTCCCATGTTTCCAGTTATTGTTGTTGGTCCCTTCACCAAGTAAGGGATTGATTTTAATACATCCCACCCAGTTTCAGTTAGGGGACATCGCTATATCATCGTAGCAATAGACTACTTTACTAAGTGGATCGAGGCTATGATGACATTCAACAATGATGGGGAAATGACTACACTTTTATTTTTTAACCAGATTGTAGACAGGTTTGGTATTCCAAAGAATATTGTCATAGATCATGGAATTCACGTCCATAACAAGATGATGTCCTAGTTAACATCAAAACTAGATTTCAAGTAGGAACATTCCTCACCTTACTACACATAGGAGAATGGTCAAGTGGAGGTTGTTAATAAGTCTCTCGAGACTATTCTTCAGCGGACGATCAATTCAGCCAAGTCAAATTGTCATTTGATGTTGTAATTATCACTTTGGGCTTATCGAACCTCAGTCAAGACTACTACCGGTTTTTCTCCTTTCCAACTCGTTTACGGGTTGGAGGCAGTCTTTCCCATAGAATGTCAAATCCCTTCTCTTAAGTTGGTAGTGGAACTACTACCCAACACTACACCACTTGAAGATTGTCTTTATTATCTCAATCAGCTTGATGAGTAGCATCGAGATGCAGACTTGGCTAATGAACCTCACAAACAATGTGTCAAGTGTCATTATGATTGGTTCATCCGCCCTTGAGTTTTCTCTGAAGTCAATATTTTCCTAGTATATGACCAAGATAAATATCCCTTGGGGGAAAGCAAGTTCAAACCCATGTGGTTCAGACCATTCATTGTTAAGAAATTTTTAGAAAAGGATGTCTATCAACTGGTTGATTTCGAGGGTAACGCTTTATTGGAGCCTAGAAATGGGCTCTACCTGAAGAAGTATTACGCTTAGATAGGTTGCCTGAGTGTGACTTGTTGTATATAATGTATATCTTTATTTATATAGTATTGTCTTGTTGTTTTATGGACATGTAGTTTATTGTGTTTCTTTTCACTTTGGAAGATATCAAGTGAAACCAAGGTCTATGTTGGGTTCACAAACGGTTCTATCTGACACACTTGAAGAATTTCTTTCATAGCTTGGGTGATATTTACACCTTTTGGTCAGTGGATGTCTTCTGGAGGTATTTGTATGGGCGAAGCAACCAATAATGTTGTCAAGTATAGTGTCGTAATAGAATTACTACGTGATGCCTTGTCACATGGTATTTCTCACCTCTGGGTTTATCTAGACACTCAACTGGTCGTGTCTCAGTTAAATGGAGTATACCATTTCTACGATCCCACCCTTCACCGATGATTCCTTAGGGTACGTCTATTAGAACGCTATTTTTATTATATTACTTATATCCATGTTCCTAGGAGATCTAATAAACTAATTGATACATTGGCTAATCAAGTATTGAATTGGCATATTGCTCACACATAAAAGTAAAATCACAGTACACATACACACACATGTAAATACATTTGTCCAAAATGTTTATCCATAAGAAATAAAGATGTATATATATAATAATGTGTCCAAAAAATAATGTCATAAGTACAAAAGTGGGTCACAAAGCCTCAAATAGAGCCAATATACATCGTTGGGCTCAATACCTCACTACATAATAGAGTATAAAAGGTTCCCTCAGCACATATGTGGTCTAGTACTAACTATGTCCTAGGCATGTTGGCCCTAGTATAATGAACTATGGTGTTCACAAGATGTCATAATAACTGAACCCGAGTCATGGGTACCCCTACAATGTGTGGTTGCATGGTCAGGGGAAGGTCCTCTATCTCTGCCATGGGCACTGCATGAGTGAGAGTTGTCAGGTTCCTCTCTACTCATTGTAGTAATCTCTCAGCCTATCTCGTTGGTAGTCCTCCTGCATCTACTGGTCCTCCTACTACTGTTGGTCTGGCATCTAATCGAGGACGACACCTAGTCCTGGAAAATTCAAATGGTCACACTGGTCCCACATCTGTATATGATAGATCACTGAGTTAGTACTTTGGCATTAACATAAAAAGGATAATATTTAAAAAATTTAAATAAAATAATTGTAAAATGTATTTACCTATCTCTTTGTGCTCCTCGCTAGGGGGCATAGGCATATCAACTTATCCCTGTGTAGGGATAGTCCTCCATCATAGGAATCTTACGGGCCCACCAGTCAAATAATTTGTCATCAAAGGCCTCATGTACTCTCCCCACACCCTGTCAAGGTAACAAAGCTTCCCACCTGCATAATGTCAGAAAGGAGGCAATATGGCCTCATATTGTCTCCCTCGGGCTAAGGCTTGGCACTCTCTCAAAAAAGAAAGCACATAACATGGTCCTGAACCCGAATTTTTTGTTCATTCTTCTTTGGTAGTCAATCAGTTGTTTTTCACCTATGTGAGCATTGTAGTGCTCCAGTCAAAAATAGTGGCATCTAGACATTGGACTGCACAATGCATCAGTGCATGAAAAGCCTGATGAAGTGTTATGAATCCTGTGATCCACCCAATCATGAAGAGTACTATTTGAAGATTGAGGCTTGTGATCTTGTGAATTATAACCTGAGATCCTACTTTTTCATTTCCAACCTCGCAATAAATCCCAATGTAGTCCTCTATGTTGTATGGTCATGGAAGAAAGGTCCTCAAGTTAATCGATTTCCCCCTCCTGGAGAGGCCAGTCAAAAAGTAGATATCCTCCATCATCGGAGTCAATGATTGGCCCTCTAGCATGAATTCATCTGCATTTGAATGCCAGTACTCTATCAAGTGGTTCAGTAGCCTGGGTTGTTCCCTCATGAATGGAAACTGAAATAATTTCCACATACCACACTACTTAAGCATAGAAATGGCCCCTGGATCCTCCTCTACCAAGACATCTAACTCTTCATGTTCTCTCTCTCACCAGTGAACATACATCCTATTGAAAAAAAATTGTGAGTTTAGCCCCTTATTTCTTTTTTTTAAAAGATAAAAGAGACGTACGTGGGTTGTCTTTAAGACAGTTATGTATGTATGTGCTCTAAGTGTTACTTTGCATGCGTACATACACGTGTTGAGTGTGGACAACCCATGTACATGTAGGCTTGGCCCTATTACTAGGGCCACACCATCCAAATAATCAAATAAACAACGAATAACAAATGAAAAAGAGGAGAGAGGTCATTTGTACTTACTTGGTTCAAGTTTGAATATATTTCATCCACCGTAGCTCCTCAAATTTGCATTTTAAAGAAGAAGGTTTTTGGGTTTTTTGGTTATTTCCCAATTTGCAATGGTTAAAATGAGTTGTCCACCTCTATTTATAGATTTGTTTGGCTCTTTTCTCCCCAATTTGGTCCTCTTTTTCCCTTTTCTTGGCCCGGTAGATACGTACGTTTCTTTTTGAGAGATATTTGGGTCATTCTAATGAACTTGTTATTTTGGTTTGGTGTTTTTATGAGACGAGTTACACTCATATCATCCTATGGTAAAAACAAATCTTCGACATTTTCATATAGGTTAGGTTCTCACCACCTTGCATCTTGAATATTGTTGAATTTTTCACTTTTCCATAGGATTGATCCCACTGAAGTGCGACACAGAACCTTTTATGCTGCTTTAGAAGTGTTGTAATTAGGTGGTAGAGCCTTCCTCTACATGGATTCCCTAGGTAGATCCTTTGTTACACGTTGGCATCCATGTTGTGATTTTTTTTTCCATAGGCTTGGGAGTCCTTTTTAGTCCCACCATGATTGTATATCGAAACCCCATTATTCTTCATCTTTTCTGGCTCATATTCGAAGGACTCCCTATGAGCATGGTGTTGACAATTGAAAACGTCAACGTAGTTTCTCCCACAAAGTGTTGCTTAAGCCTATTATATTAAAACTAAATAATACTAGTAGGTGGGACCCCCTTGAACTATTAGAGAGCATATCTGTGCATTTTGATGTTGAGACGATGTGTGACACATGGTTGATGAAGATCTTGTGTTATTGGTTATAAATGAGCTTATGAAAGGTTGGTTGCTTACGCTACTATAGCATATGTTATTCATCAATATCATTAGGGTCTATTCTTATTAAACCTACATAAAAAATATGTTAGTGACAATTGTAGAAACGCAATTTTGAGAAAGAGCAAAGTACTATATCTGATGCAAAAGAGACCTAGTTCTACAATACTACATGCATGAAAATACTTGTTGATAATTAAGTCCTAGCTAACAAGGAAATGGCTATGAAATTGTGTTAAAATACGTTTTATATGCATATGGTGGAAATTTTGATTGCGCATGGAAGTAATGGATTTCAATTTTATATAGACTATATGTATGGTGATTATGCTATGTTTCGGGTTGATATTGATCACGCTACTGGCGATGATTCTATACATGGTCATTTATATTGTATAGTGCTCAAGCGATTTATTTGACTTATATTGGGAATGTAAACATGGGTGGTGCATTTGGCAAAGTAACAATGAAAATGGTTGAATTGTTATACGAAACATGGATTATGCTATGGTTTAAATATGTTGATGTTCTCGATGCAAGGGTTGATTAATGGTGTTAATGGGGGCCTCGTTGGAATGTACTGTGGAGTAAATGAGATGTGGGTGGAGGCGATGTGAATTTACTGCATGTCACCTTTACCCTTCCCGTTGGTTGCCACCCTAGTCGGACTATTGTTTGTTCTTGTTGTTGTTCTTGACTTCACTCTGGTTACAAAATAATTTTGGCTCAGTTGTGTGGGTTTTTGTTTGTCCTGGGTGATGCAACTGTGTGGAATTTTGGTTTTGAATGGAAAGAGGATGGTTCTACTTATAATTGTTTTGAGTTCATCGGAGTTGGTGGTCTTCCTGGGTGATAGTGTTTTGTTACCACTGTGTTTGGTTAAAGGTTTTTTAAATCATGGCTAGATGGTTGTCTTTGCAATTCTTGGGTTTAACTAGAGCCATGTTTTTTGTTTCAGCCATGCCAAGGAACTACATCTCGTTCATAGTCCTCCTTGTGCATACGCCTTTGGCCTTGAAGTTTCACTATAGTTGGTACCTTTCCTACTGTGACGGCTACTGTGCAAACCCTTAACCCTCCAGACTAGAGCTGCATAGGGAGACTGGTAAGCATGTTAATTTTTTCCCAATTATTGTGGTCTATTACTTCAAATGTGAGTTCACCCGTTGGTCGTATAGCATTCGTGTTGGTATAGTTTTTCGTCATTGCCTCTGTGATAATAATGTGAGCCTTACATTGCCAATTTGCACTTCTAAAAGTTCATAGTCGCCCACCTGATGTCAAAGAAAATTAGTTATTTTTAAATGGAAGTGTCACTGCCTGTTTCGATTAGATGCGTGGGTATGCACAAATACCATGGCTTGTTCAATTGGTTGATTTTGTTTACCAAAATGGTGAATTTTCGGTTGATGTACAATCACTAGTTTGGCACTTATGGTGATTTGGTTGATGGATGACATTGGTCACGAATGCTTAGGGTTTCTCACACAGGTCGTGTTCCATGTATGGTGTTTTGAAAATGAAACATTGGGCATGACAACTATGTTTCCCATTGGGGCCGAATGGCAATCAACTGGTTAACTATAGAAGGCATATCCACGACATAGCGTGTTGTTGGTTGATAGGCCTGGGTGCACACGATTTTGATTGAATCACGGTGTCACTTAAATGAACTAACCACTTATTTATGCATATAGTCCCAGCACGATATGTTGAGTTATTGGCATGACTGTGTGTTTGTTGTGACAAGTGGAAATGTTGTATTGTGGAGTTTGGTTGGTTGTGCTCTGTGTGTAGTATCGGTAGTTTGTTTTATAATCAGTAATACCCTCGGAGTTTTTAAGCATGTTATTTATTGAAATTGACCATTATTGATGGAAGTCGTGTCAAGTATTTGGCTCGGCTCTTAAGTCCCATTGACATGTTTTGTTTTACAGTGGCATGGTTACATTGCCTTGGACATTTACTCCTACATAGCCTGTGTCTAAATGATGATTGTTGGTTGTATAGTCAATTGTCATTTCAGGTGTGGCATGTGAGGTTTTGATTATTTTGATTTTTCTACTGTATATATATATATGGGAACGAATATCATTACATATCTTGACTGGCTCTATTATAGAAATAGTGATTTCATTATTATTTTGGAGACGCTACTTTTAAATATAGATGTGGATTGGGGAAATGTATGGCAGTAGTGGATGTTAATGATTACAGATTGGGAATGAGTGTTGTTGTTGACTGTTATAAAATGCAGAATGTGTGAATAAAGGGAATAGAACCTCTTACAAATTGTGTGAAATACTTATGTTTTGTGATGGAACTGTGTTGGATATTAATGGACATTGAAATTAGGCAAATACACAGAAATTGTGACTCAGTCATCTGATTGTTGGATGATGCATATTTTTCTTACTGCAAAATATGTTATGAATTGCTTGATTAATCTCATGAACAGTAAAAAAAAATTCCCCTCTCAGTATCTCATTTTTCGCTAATTACAAACCCCTCACATATCCCATATTCATTTTGTTCACTCCCTATTCTTATATTGATTACAACTAAGAGAATTTATGTGTTAAGTGGATGAAGTGGCAGTGTCTTGAGTGGATTGCAGTAAGGTTTATTGGGTTGATTTACAGTTGATTGTTGTTGTCATTGAGTAGTGACCATTTCTTATCCCCTTTCATTATATCATATTTTCGCTCAATACAAACCCCTCACATATCCCAGAACACTGCTTCACCCCCCTACTCATTGATTAACGTTAGAACAATTTGTATGGATTGGATTGCATGAGCCTGATACATTTTGAGCCAAATCTATTTCGTATTTTTAAGGAGTTTTCATGCATGGTTATTCAAAAGACTATTTTCTAATCGTTAACATCTGCGGGATGAGTTCTTTCAGTTGGGGAAGCCATGGTCAAGGAAATAGGGGTAGAGGTAACTGGAACTGAGGCCCAACAAGGCCCAAGTTCTCTATACATTTTGATGTTGATTCCATGGATTCATTTGAGGGACGATTGTTCCCATGTGATCACTGAGATAAAGTCTAAAGGCTCTGCCCAGCCCAAGTAAAATTCAGGAAAATCAAGAGGTGACAGCAGCAACCAAGGAAGTGTTGCACCACAGACTGGAAAATATGGCTTTTGATTTTTATGTTATTTATTGTTTTATGATGGTGGACTTCATGGATTTTGGACAGCTTGTTTTATTTGGATAAATGAGTATTATTTTCAAATATTTTCAAATTTCATGAGCTAAAATTTCCAAAAGTAAATGTGTTTGAGGGGAGGCACAAGGGGTGTGTTTTCTTAACTAATGGATTATGTTATGATGGTTATGATTTTTATAAACTAAAGGGAGTCACGAGGGGTCCCACTTGCTAGTTATTATTTATTTATGACCCTGTTATGATTATTACTTCCCTCTCCCCCCTAACTAAAGTTAGTTGAGTCTTTAGTTAGCTTAAATAATAAGTTGGTTCAACTACTTCAACCAATTCTAATTTTTTTAAATCAGGAGTAAGGGGAGGAAAAAGAGGAGAATGGAAGTAGAAGCATGCTAAGGTTTGATCTTTGAGTTTGTGTTGAGATAACTCAGTTTTCATTCATTCATATATTCATCATAGCCTAATTCTCTTTTATGATAGCAAGGTCTTATTGTAGACAGCAATATTTAGGGTTGAATCAAATCATTCAGACACTTGTTCTTCAAAGGTTTTAAACTATCTTTGATAGTCTGTGTAGACTTGTCTGTTTGTGAATTAGTTTTCATGACTGACAAAGGCTATTGTACAGAGTTGAGTGGGAAGAAATATGTGGCAAGTTGATCTAGATTTTAGAGTTTAGTTTTGGTTTTCTGTCAGCGGTCCTTTTGTATGTTCCATTGGGGATGTCTAAGTTTGACTTTGGTCCAAGATTTCTGTATGAGATTTTGTAAATAAAATGACTCTTTCGTGAATTGGAATGAAATAAAGGATTGCTTTATGTCTCAATTGTCTTGATTATCATCTTGGTGTTTTCACTTCTGTTCTTACATTTATTTTAGCAACTGATATGTTCAGGAAAATATATAAAAGTGAATTTCCAACAAGATTTTTGTTGATAAAAGACTATCCTAAGCACTTGTAATTAATACTTGTGAGTTAGGATATATATTTTGTTGGCTATAAATATAGGGTGATATTCTCGTCTACTTTACTTTATCCAAGTAAAGTCTGAAAATGCTTGAGTAAGATCAATTCATATCTTTTCCTCAAAATTATTTTGGTGACCATACTGGGGAGATCTTTGATATCTCTCTAGTTAAATTGTATACTCGATTTTTATCGATACATCTTTCTTTTTCTGATTTTGATTCTTTGACTATTTTGCTTTGAATGATTGTTCCTGTTGCAAGGCAACCCAATCTTGATCCTAGTCTCTAAGACCAGAACGGCATTGCTTTAAACCTATTTCATACTATTTTAGACACTGCTAGGACCCGTGTTGAGCTTAACCATTCTTGGGAAACAATTGAATAATATATTAGTATGAAAGAACAATTGGAAGCTAGATGTAGGCAGCCTAGAAATCAGTAGTAACCTTTTGTCTCTTCAGTTTCGTCCATTCTTTCATGTCCTTTGATTCTCATGCTTCAATAAGAAGAAGAGGCTTGTCACCCAAAATCACTCCTATTGTTGAGATAGGAAGGAGAAACATTGTGGTGGCATCTAGTGGTGGCTCTGGTGGCACAATAAGTGCCCCATCCTCCCAATATTCATCGTTGTTGGTGATTGGTAGCTTGTACAGCCACCATATCCCTATCCAATCTACTACGAACCCCACCAAAGTCATCAAGAAGTATGGAATTTTTCAGTTCGAAGAAGACGCCACAACTACACCATGGCATGTGTCCTCTCCTCTTAACCTAGTTCATGCTACTCGCCCACTTCCAAAGTTTAAAAAGAATTTGCCTAAGTTTTCAGGAAATAACACTGTCAGTACCAATGAACACATAGTGGCATTTTGTAATGCTTGTCATAACATAGGGGCCAATGACAATGATACTTGCATGCGCCTATTCATCAATTCCTTGGAAGGGAAGGTTACGGCCAATTTTTTCAACCTTCCTCCTAAGATCTTGTCTACCTGGGAGGAATTAATCTACTGGTTTAGATCCACTTACAGGAAATCCAAAAGCCCTGCTGAGAAGTTAAGGGAGTACAATAACATCACTTATAAATATGGTGAGACCATCAGGTCTTTCAACTTTCATTTCACCAAGTTGTATAATCAAATCCCTGAACTTATCTGCCCTCATAACCAAGTCATCTTCATGAATTACTACAATGCATTGCCTTCTCCTCACCGTCATAGGCTTGAATAAAAATCCATTGATAATCTTGGTTCCACTCTCCACACTTGTTCGAAGTACGAAGAACATCTTGAACGAACCAGTCTACCCTAGGGGGAATCAGTTAGATAGACAAACATGTCCACTCTCTTACAATTAGTAGAAGATATGAACAATCGTATGATAGCATTTGAGTGGAAGGGTACCGTCTCCCTTCTCACCCATGGAGATTCATCCTCTTCTGCCCCTCCTTTTAGGAGTCCAGTTGAAAATAATTTTCATCCCAAAGCTATCCTTCCTAGGAGTTGGTGTAACTTTTGTGAGGAACACCATGAAGAAACCATGTGTGAGGTAAGGAAGAGTGCAAGAGACAAGATCTTTGGTAAAAGAATAGAAGCCACTATTGTTTTCCTAGATTTTTTCGAACCAGAATATGTCATGGTCATCAATACCAAGAAAATATCCTATGCCCCAAAAGGAAAGTTTGACCCTCCTCGCAGTTTTTATAGCCCAAGCTCATACTCAACCCCTATTGCACCCATGGTTCCTAAAATTCCTAAGAGTCAAGGAATCACTCCTCCTCCTCCTCCTTCCAAATACAATATCTTGAATCAATTGGCTAACATCAAAGCAGATGCAACCCTCCTAGACATGGTTGTCGTCCCTGAACAACAGATGCATCTGAAAAAATTCATGGAAGGAAAGGCTTTCGTTGTGGCCAATATTTATGAAGAGGTAAGTGAAGAGGATTCTTCTGTAAATAAAGTAGGTGTACATAACTTCATATACCCTGTAAAAAATCCCCCTTTTTATATTTCTGTAAATATCATGGATAAAATCGCCCATTGTTGCCTTATTGATGGTGGTTTAGGCCCAAGTGTTATGTCGAAGATTATTATGGATGAGCTCTGCTTATCTTGTACAAATGAAAATGCCTGAAGCATGCTTTCCTATAATAGTCTACAACAAATGACCATAGGCAATA